>OY992897.1:51941425-52181425 GCA_963921405.1 Cepaea hortensis
ACCAAAGTTGTCTCTACTTTCAAGCAATACGTTGGACATGTCACTTATATGTGATTCAAATTCAGCATCCTAGCAACAACAATAACTCAGCTTCAAACAACAAGTGTAGAATTATGTTGAGGTCTTGAACTTGTGAAAAATATTACAAGTGAGTTAAATGTTTATCCCATGACATGGCAGGTGGCAATGTGTTTGTAAAACTACAATGTGAACTCTGTCGAAATGAAAGATATTCAACCATCTGCAAGATTAGTGACATTCTTGGTGATAAGTAGGCAACATTAGAGGAAGATAAGCCATAACTTTGTAACCATTATTTCAAATTTGCCTCAATTACTTCCTGTGATGTTCTGAAGCAAGCCTTGACAGAACAGATTAAGAAATTTAGAACTCTTTACTTCAGATGAAATAACTGATCCACAGGAAATAAATGAACTTCTATTTGCAGACGATCAGTGTCTGTTTTATAGTGACAAAGGAAGATTGCAAAATCATATTAATAATTTGAGTTCAACATGCAGCAGATACAATATGAGTATAATACAGTCGAAACCGACATAATGCAAGGTCTATTTTCCTATAGCCATTCTGCATGGAAGCAATTATATGGTTAGAAAATAAAGCTACATTTAAAAAAAATTTATTTGAAGTATCGTGTTCAATATTTCCAGATGAAGTGGTCTGTACAATTTAGCTTTAAAGTATATACTATACACAAGGCCCAGATTAATTTGTTGGTTACACTTGATATTTGATAATTAAGCTGTAAGATTTGTAAATAAATACAATTCATTAATTTTTTGTTAGAAGGTGATATTTAAAATGCTTATTTAGACATGTTTACATAATATTTTGTAATTTTTCTGGTCTTAAATGCCTGAATTTTTGCACACTTATTAGGTCCTAAAAGTCCTTGCTCTACTTATTACAGTCAAAATCTGAAATTCACTAATACTACTAGTAACACCAAAACATGGACACAAAATCTTTAAACCCGCTTTTTTGTAACATGTCGAAAGTCATACTGCAGAAAGGTCAGAGTAACCCACAGTAAAGCGGAGGAAATAAAAACAATGTCCAGAAATGAGGCAAATGAAAATTCTAATGTAAAATGCCCTTTGATGTAATAGTGAATCATCAGGAAAAGTATACACCTTAAGGCCTCCAGCAAGGGACTGTGCTTCCTGAAAAAAGAAAATCGATAGGCAACATAAAATTAGCAAGTATGTACACTGACATGGAATGTCTGTCTGTCTGGTGTGTGGGTTTTGTTTGTAGCACATTCTGTTTTAATTACAGCAATTATTACATTTTATATGATGCAATGTATCTTGACTGTTCTTTACTTTAAACACTGAGCACAACCCACTACTGGCAACGCCGATCGTATTCCAGTACGAACCTAAGGCCTTGTCCATGTCAATTTGGAAGCACTAGACTCGAGTTTCGCTCTTGTTTGAGCTCACCAGTAGTGCATATCCTTGACTGGACCCGGGATCAAACCCAGATCACTGGCATGTGAGGCGGGTGTGTAACCACTAGACCACGTGGCACACACTAGACGCGACCAAATTATCACACTAGAATACTGCAGCGTCACCCATCATAGGCTATAGCTCAAAATTTGCCCGATCTCCGCGACTGACATCTGGCAATCGATGTGGCCCCGAATGATCAGGTCTTTTCAACTAGCAAGGCACACCAGGCCCGCCTAAAGTCCAGTGGGCAATAATCAAATTGATCTTTTTTTCTGGGGGGGGGGGTTAAAATTTAAACATTGAGCACAACCCACTATTGGCAACGCCGATCGTATTCCAGTACGAACCTAAGGCATTGTCCACGTCAATTTGGAAGCACTAGATTCGAGTTTCGCTCTCGTTTGAGCTCATCAGTAGTGCATATCCTTGACTGGACCCAGAATCAAATCCAGATCACTGGCGTGTAAGGCGGGTGTGTAACCAGTAGACATGCGGCACACGCTAGACGCGACCAAAATATCGCAACGTGACCCATCATAGGCTATAGTTTAAAATTTGCCCAATCCCCGCAACTGACATCGCAAACTGTTCTTTATTTTCAATAGATGTGATTTTAAAACACAAATATATTCTTCATTATATGCTAAACTAAAACTTAAATAAAGAAAGCAATGCATTTCATTTTTATTGAATTTATGAGATAATGGACTAAAACTTAGAGCAATCACAGTTGATAGGGAGCTATGTTGATGACATAAGCGAGGTCAGACAAGGGTTTGACTCCTGCAATCGTCTCCTCGCTAAGTGAGGTAAAGACTCTTGACCTATTCCTCCAGGCAACCAGGCCTACACAATATGTTGGCCCTTTCATATCACAGACTCTTGACCTATTCCTCCAGGCAACCAGGCCTACACAATATGTTGGCTCTTACATATCAGATTCTTGACCCCCCGGGAAGGTTAACCCGGTCAACAAATGCCCGCAGAAGTCGGATGTGTCGGCCTAACGGCGCAAGAACGCAGCTCTGCTGTAAACAGGCACAAGGCAATCACATCCGGAAAAAAAAAAACTCCGGATGAACGAAGAAGAAGAAGATTCTTGACCTATTCCTCCAGGCAACCAGGCCTACACAATATGTTGGCCCTTACATATCACAGACTCTTGGCCTATTCCTCCATGCAACCAGGCCTACACAATATGTTGGCCCTTTCATATCACAGACTCTTGACCTATTCCTCCAGGCAACCAGACCTACACAATATACATATCACAGACTCTTGACCTATTCCTCCAGGCAACCAGGCCTACAAAATATGTTGGCCCTTTCATATCACCGACTCTTGACCTATTCCTTCAGGCAACCAGGCCTACACAATATGTTGGCCCTTACATATCACAGACTCTTGACCTATTCCTCCAGGCAACCAGGCCTACACAATATGTTGGCCCTTACATATCACATACTCTTGACCTATTCCTCCAGGCAACCAGGCCTAAAAGAGTAAAGATGTAAAGTGTAATGTAAAGATTACTGAAAAAATTAAAATATCACAACGCTACCCATCGTAGGCTATGCTCAAGATTGCCCAATCGCCACGACCGACGTCCGTCAATCGATGGGACCCGAACGATCAGGACTTCTCACTGGCAAGGAACACCAGGCCTCCTAAATCTTGAGCATAGCCTACGATGGGTAGCGTTGTGATATTCTGTTGTGATAATTTGGTGTGTCCAGTGTGTGCCGCGTGGTTACACACCCGCTTCACACGCGTGATCCGGGACTGTTTCCGGATCCGGTCAGGGATGTGCACTACTGACGAGCTCAAATGAGGGCGAAACTCGAGTATAGTGCTTCCATATTGACGTGGATAGGCTTTAGGTTCATATCAGAATGCGATCGGCGTTGCCAGTAGTGGGTTGTGCTCAATATTTAAATTTCAAATCCCGAAACAACCACATAATCAATTGATTATTGCTCACTGGATTTAGGAGGCCTGGTGTTCCTTGCCAGTGAGAAGTCCTGATCGTTCGGGTCCCATCGATTGACGGACGTCGGTCGCGGCGATTGGGCAATCTTGAGCATAGCCTACGATGGGTAGCGTTGTGATATTCTGTTGTGATAATTTGGTGTGTCCAGTGTGTACCGCGTGGTTACACACCCGCTTCACACGCGTGATCCGGGACTGTTTCCGGATCCGGTCAGGGATGTGCACTACTGGCGAGCTCAAATGAGGGCGAAACTCGAGTATAGTGCTTCCATATTGACGTGGATAGGCCTTAGGTTCATATCAGAATGCGATCGGCGTTGCCAGTAGTGGGTTGTGCTCAATATTTAAATTTCAAATCCCGAAACAACCACATAATCAATTGATTATTGCTCACTGGATTTAGGAGGCCTGGTGTTCCTTGCCAGTGAGAAGTCCTGATCGTTCGGGTCCCATCGATTGACGGACGTCGGTCGCGGCGATTGGGCAATCTTGAGCATAGCCTACGATGGGTAGCGTTGTGATATTCTGTTGTGATAATTTGGTGTGTCCAGTGTGTGCCGCGTGGTTACACACCCGCTTCACACGCGTGATCCGGGACTGTTTCTGGATCCGGTCAGGGATGTGCACTACTGACGAGCTCAAATGAGGGCGAAACTCGAGTATAGTGCTTCCATATTGACGTGGATAGGCCTTAGGTTCATATCAGAATGCGATCGGCGTTGCCAGTAGTGGGTTGTGCTCAATATTTAAATTTCAAATCCCGAAACAACCACATAATCAATTGATTATTGCTCACTGGATTTAGGAGGCCTGGTGTTCCTTGCCAGTGAGAAGTCCTGATCGTTCGGGTCCCATCGATTGACGGACGTTGGTCGCGGCGATTGGGCAATCTTGAGCATAGCCTACGATGGGTAGCGTTGTGATATTCTGTTGTGATAATTTGGTGTGTCCAGTGTGTGCCGCGTGGTTACACACCCGCTTCACACGCGTGATCCGGGACTGTTTCCGGATCCGGTCAGGGATGTGCACTACTGACGAGCTCAAATGAGGGCGAAACTCGAGTATAGTGCTTCCATATTGACGTGGATAGGCCTTAGGTTCATATCAGAATGCGATCGGCGTTGCCAGTAGTGGGTTGTGCTCAATATTTAAATTTCAAATCCCGAAACAACCACATAATCAATCTCACTTGTTGTCAAACAGTGCTCCAAAAAGGGGACATGTAAAGAGTTTAACAAAACAAAATTAATCAATAAATCAAACTACAAAACATCTCACTTGTTGTCAAATAGTGCTCCAAAAAGGGGACATGTAAAGAGTTTAACAAAACAAAATTAATGAATAAATCAAACTACAAAACATCTCACTTGTCAAACAGTGCTCCAAAAAGGGGACATGTAAAGAGTTTAACAAAACAAAATTAATGAATAAATCAAACTACAAAACATCTCACTTGTCAAACAGTGCTCCAAAAAGGGGACATGTAAAGAGTTTAACAAAACAAAATTAATGAATAAATCAAACTACAAAACATCTCACTTGTTGTCAAACAGTGCTCCAAAAACAGTCACTGTGTAGACGAAGTAAATTACGCACCCTATGCCTGAAGTTGCTGTCAGTTGCTGTAAAATGGTCAATAATTGATGTAAAACAATGATACATGCAACTTCACACCACTGAACCTGTCCATTTTGATGATGAATTAAATTATATCTACAAACATAAAGTCTGGCAATTGTGACAAAATCAATGCATGATGATAATTTATCATGGCCACAAAGACATCTAGGAGAAACCAAAGTTAAAGAAGAAAACTTAGCGAAGACACTTGTTGTGTTAAAAATGATAATTTAATTATTTGTTAATATATATTTATTGATACTTTGTGCAAACAAACAAGACAAGATTGTCAAAAATTATTGTGGTAGACAATTTAAATTACTGTAGGAATATTTGAAGGATTTATTTTTTTTTTGCTTTATTGTATATTGTATGAATACTGCAGTTCGCACTTAACGAGATAAAGTGAAATATGCAAGGCAATAAATGGTATCATCTATTGTTTGTGTCTTCGTTGTTCAAATTTACTACAGAAAAACATTGTTTTCGATTTAATTATTAGTAAAATTATAATATGAATATACATAAAAAGAAAGCAGAGTGAACAGTAATGTACACATGAGATATATGTGAATATAAAAGCTCAAACAAACAATAACAATTTAAAATATGAATATGAAATCAAGAATCAACATCACTGTACTTAAGACATTGCCACACCTATTCCACCCCCTTCTTCGGTGGCCAACAAAGAGATCCCTTGCTGATGGCACCAGTGGCATTACGACTGAACTTCCAGCTGCATTTTCCTCTTCACATTGAGTTATTGATGGTCCTCTGTTCACCCCTCTCTGAACCCACCTTTCCAAATTTAGAGTTCTTATTTCTTTTTACTACACTTTCCACTCTACCTCAGACAGCCTATATCACATCACACACAAAAATGTCCAGAAGCAGGATGATAAGCTCAAGCGTTGACGCCTCGTAATCTAGCTTGCCACTCAAAAGTGCAGCAGCAGCGAATCTATCAGCCTGTTCCTGTCCTCACACATCCGCATGAACTGTTTATGTCCTCACACACCAGCATGCCTAATAGAAAAATCTCTTCATCTATTTGAGCAGTGCAAGCCACTCCAGCTGGAACATAAGTTAGTTAGTTAGTTAGTTAGTTAGTTAGTCGCGGTTCCAACTTCACGGCAACAGGTTGTCCCCATATTGCTCCGTTCCTGTGTTATGTGTGGAACATAAGTTTCTATTTCAAGTGGCACACCTCGTGATTCTGTCACAAAAACATGTTGTTCTGCACTACTCTCGGTTCCAAATTGCTGTATGTAGCCGGGGCGCAGTGTTGGGGTGAGCGTCCAACATTGCTTAAATACCCCAATGGCTCGTGAATACATAACCTCTGCAGCAAAAGTCCAACTCCTGGCCTTCACGTGGCGGAACTGTTTTAACTAACAGGAGAAGGGGCGACGGCGAGTATCTGGCGCCGGAAAATAACCAGTGTGCTCTAGATGTGTATACACATACATGCATGTGCAGACACGTGTGTGCGTGTGTACACATCTAAACTCGAGTGTGACCACAGTCTGCTCTAGCAAAGGAAAGGTGCTGAAGACGGAGGCAACCAGCCAGGAGGCGCACCACAGAAATCAGGATGCCACGCAATTACGCAAAATGGAATATGTCGACTGCTGCTAAACGTTATGGTGCTCGCCCTGCTTTGGACCCCCAGGCAGGTGCAGTGCCGGGCCCTATGTCTCGAAAGGGTCCAACCCCAACTACTGGAGGTCCTTCTCAGATGTCCTGTGGAGCCAGGGGACATGAGAATAGAACAGCTGGCCATACTAAACTAAGACTTAAAATAATGCACTGGAATGCGGAGGGAGTCAGCAACAAAAAAGTAGAATTAGAAAACATCCTGGACAAAGAAAAAGTAAGCATATGTTGCTTGCAAGAAACTCACCTCAACGAAAATATAGCCTTCAAAATCAGAGGCTACCAGTGTTACCGATCTGACCGAAAGGACAGGCGAAAAGGTGGGATACTTACCCTTGTAAAAAATAACATCACTGCTTCCCAAATCGAAGTCTATATGGAAGGGGCTGAGTATCAGACACTTAAACTTAAAACAGGCTATACAGACCTACATCTGATCAATTACTACTGTCCAAGTGACCGTCCACAGGCACTGGACACACTACCATTAACAGGAAAAATGATTGTGTGCGGCGATTTCAACAGCCACTCGCAGAGTTGGGGCTATGATCACATGGACCAGAGAGGAGAGAGACTGGAAGACTGGCAGGATGAGAATAGATTCATCTTGGTTAACAAGCCGTCTGACCCAGATACTTTCTACTCGAGATCATGGCACTCTACAACTACACCTGACCTGGCTTTTCATTCACCAGACCTGGAGTGGAACATTACACGAATTGTTGGGAAACAACTAGGTGGCAGTGACCATCGACCAGTCTTTCTAACTGTAGAAAATGAGCTTGTAAGTGAAAGCAGCACCCTCTCGAGGTGGAACTACAAGAAAGCAGACTGGGCAGTGTACAAACATCGCACCAGCACACTGGTTAGAAACCTGAACACCGAGAAAGACATAAATAAAGTAGTTGAAGAGTTTGGGAAATGCATACTACAGGCAGCGCGAGAAACAGTACCAAGAGGAGCCCGTAAACAATATAAACCCTACTGGAGTAGTGAACTGGAACAGTTGCATAATGATGTGGAAGTATGTAGAAAGCAAGCAGAGGCCACACCCAGCCAAGAGCACCACAATAAATTCCAGCATGCAAAAGCCAAATTTCAAAGGGCCAAGCTGCAGGCTAGACGGAAAAGCTGGCAGGAAAAAACAGAGTCTCTGAACTTTGAAAGAGACACAAGGAAATTGTGGAAGCTAATAAAACAACTTAACGATGAGGGCACAGGGAGAAACTCAAAAATTGCACTACATAAAGATGGAAACATCTTAACAAGAAAGCAAGCAGCTGACCATTTTGCGGACTCATTCGCACAAGATAACAATATCAAAATCAGTCCAGAGAAACAACAAGAGATTCAAGAGAAACGGCAACATACAGGACAGAAGGAAATAGTACATGAGGTTCTGGAGGCACCCATCACAATCAGCGAACTGGAGCTAGCCATATCAAAACTGAAAATGAGAAAGTCACCAGGAGCTGATGGTATCTCCAATGAAATGATCAGGAACCTAGGAACAGAGGCCAAAGCAAAGCTGTTGCAGATCTTCAATAACAGTTGGACCTTAGGCAGTGTTCCACAAGCCTGGAGAGAAGCAATCATGATACCCCTCCTAAAATCATGGAAAGATAGTTCCATTGCCTCTAGCTACAGACCAATTAGCCTCACCAGCTGTCTCTGCAAAACACTGGAGCGCATCATCAATCACAGACTGCAGTGGTACATTGAAAGTAAAAACATCCTTGTGCCACAGCAGGCTGGCTTTAGGCAGTGCTACTCTACGGAAGACCAGACAACCTACCTCTCTCAAGAAATTGAGGATTCATTCCAAGAGAAGAAGCTGGTGCTTGCGGCATGGATAGATTTGAAGAAAGCCTTTGACAAAGTCTGGAAAGAAGGTCTGATGAATAAACTGAGAAACTGCAAAGTCAATGGAAGAATGTACAAATGGGTGAAAGCATACTTGCACAACAGAAGAGCCCGAGTACAGACAGACGGACTAAAGAGCAAGAAAGTACTACTGCGTCACGGTGTTCCCCAGGGCGGAGTATTGTCCCCCACACTCTTTCTAATCTTCATCAATGATCTCGTTGCTAATCTACCGCATGGAATTAAAGCCGCAATGTATGCCGATGACCTGGTTCTATGGAGCACAAATGAACATGCATCAGTGGCCACCAGATTACTACAAAGAGCTGTAGATACATTTGTCGCATGGGCAAATAGATGGTGTGTCAGCATAAACACTGACAAGTGCAGCACCACCCTATTTACCCTCTCTCCAAAACAAAAGGCAGGGACCATCCAGATAAATGGAACACCCCTATGAGAAGATAAAGAACCAACATACCTTGGAGTAACATTTGATGGCAGGCTGACATGGAGAAAGCACATCAACAAAGCAGTAGCAAAAACCAGAAGGAAAATAGCCATCCTGAGAAAGCTAAGTGGAACCACATGGGGAGCCAGTGGGAAAATACTTAGCAAAGTTTATCAACAGAGCATACGACCACACCTGGAATACGGGTCAACTGCATGGTGTTCGGCAGCAAAAACCACACTACAAGAGTTGGACAAAGTGCAAAATCAAGCACTTAGAGTCACCACAGGAGGGATGAGATCAACCCCTATAGTGGAAATGGAGAAGATGGGGAGGACACAAGCACTGAGTGAGCGCAGAGATACGAAAACGCTAATACAAGCAGAAAAGTTCCTCAGCTTGCCAAGCCACCCTATGAAGAACAGATTTGAAAACCTAGCTATGGGGCGGTTGAAAAGAAGTAGTTTTATCCACCAGGCCAAACGACTCTGCAGAGAAACCACCGATCTGCCCACAGTTGGTATACCCCTAACAACTATTCCAGAGCGAACTCCATGGAAAGATGAGCATAGACTATCATTACAAATCCAGACAAAAGTGAGAGGAATATTTGACAAGGAAGATCAGAACAGTGTGCAGCGCAGAACAGCCACTCTCAGCTTCCTTGATGAAGAATACCCACAGGACCTCTGGATCCGAGTCTACACAGATGGGTCAGCACAAAATGCTGTTCGAAATGGAGGAGCGGGAGTGTACATAGAATACCCAAATAATACCAGGGACACAGCTAGAGTACCGACAGGAAAGTACTGCCATAACTACAATGCTGAAATTGAGGCAATCAAGATAGCAACAGAGAAATTACTAAATACCAGCAATGGTACACAACCTGTGGTGCTATTGACAGATGCAAAATCAGTACTCGAGGCGCTCCTGTCTGGGAAATTGCCAGTACTAAGGACACTACTTTCTGAACTTAGCAGTCAGCATAAGGTCACCATACAGTGGATACCATCCCACTGTGGAGTACCCGGGAACGACAGAGCTGATCAATTGGCTAAGGAAGGAGCCAAAGAAGAACAGCCTGATGTGCCTGTAACATACCACCAAAAGAAAAGAATGATCAAATCAGTCAGAAAGCCACCAAAACCTGCTCAAGATGACTACCACGTTATGGATAGACCAGAACAAGTCATTATTCTGCGCCTCAGAACAGGGCACAATAGATTATGCAACCACATGTATACAAAATTCAAGATTGGTGAAACAGCCATGTGTACATGTGGATTGGCGTCGCAGACAGCAGAGCACATACTCCAAGACTGCCCAAAATATAACATATCTAGGCAAACCTTCTGGCCTAGAGAGACGACAGTGGAAGATAAACTCTATGGACCGCTGTGTGAACTGAAAAAGACAGTTCAATTCATACAAGAGACAGCACTGCAGTTATAGGCATATTTCAAGCGAACGAAAGAAGAAGAAGAAGAAATGCACTACTCTCCAGCCATCAGAAATAGTTTGAATAGTTGCAAAAGTCTTTGATGATGTGACTGCCATGGTGTAGGAGGTAGAGTTCGGTTATCTGATGCGGATGAACTGAAGTCGTTCACGCAACTGCTGAGAATGTTGTGAAGTCGCTGCTGTTTGTCGTGTTGATGACTGAAAGACACACACAAATTTTGGAAGTAACGACAGGACGCCGGCTGTGTCAGGAAAATGACGTTTCTATTCTTACGATTCATATGGTCAAACAAACATACTATCACTAAACTAATTCACGTTAATACTACAACTATCACAACTAACATCTCGGCGGCAATATATAGTTTGCCATTGCCGAACTCATAATTCAGAGCCATGCGTCTGATACCATCTCCGCTCTAGTGATGTAATTTGTAACCGTTCTTTTATTGCACCGTTCATTTAAAGTGCGCACTTCTTTGTGTCAATTCATTATTCCCGGTGACAATTATTCAGTATGTTTTGTCTGAACTCGTATGTTTCTCTTATCTCCATTGTCTCCCTTCAATAGATCTTAACATAGCTCTTTTCGTGACATGGCAGTGACATTAGACAAAACTTAAACAAAATGTTCATGTGTGTGTATGCATGATTGTATGTGTATATGTATATGTACACGTGTGTGCATGCAAATACCAAATACTCAAATCCACACACATTTATACAGTAATAAATCATAGAAAGTAAACTTAACTCACTTTTTTATATGGGGCCAACATGCCATAACAAATTATCACCAAAATAAAATGACACAGGACATACAAACTGGCCCAGAGTGGAAGGGCACTGTTGTATTTTCTCACTGGCTGCTCCACCTAGAATTTAACATTGAAAATAAAGAGTTTCTGTTCATAAATCAGACACGGTGTGGGGATAGTTTCTTTGAATGCTCCTTGCAGCATTTTAATTTTACAAGTGACCATCCAGGAATATTATCAAAGCTAATTTGGCAATGAAGTTTAATCCATAAATGTTATTGCAGTACACGATGATTGCAAGTTTTGTGGCTTAATGTTTAAAAAGGCTCAGAGATAGTTGATGGCAAACAGTATCATATCCATGTAGCATGAAACCAATGTGAAGGAGGAGGGTGGAGGGGGGGGGGGGGGGGGGGCGCGTAAAGAAATGATTATGTAGGGGTAGGTTTGGGGTTTGGGTGTCTGGCAGTGATGATTGATGAAATCAGCTGGATCTTCATTAGATTGCAGGGTCTAGTTAAAAGTGTTCAGTTCTTCTGTTAGTGTGTCATTGCAGCAAATCTTTCTAAAGAGAGTTAATCCAGTTTTCAGAAATCCATGTGCAGTCAACAGGCCATAAAACTCAGACCTCAGCTATCTCAACAGTTGCTACATGTCAGCCATAATGTTAACAAAGAAAAGGTGTTTCGTATATTATATTTGACAAACAATAAACAACTGCTAAAAAATATCGAGGCATTAGTAATTAGGCAGTTCCAACCAATTTGTGCAGAGATAAAAACTTCATTTTAATTTTGCGATTATCGTTGGGATAAGAAATGTTCCATATTTTAACAATATCAATGACTATGTGTTTTAAGTATTTCAGCCAAGTATTATTCATTTATTCATTCATATCTTCTTCTTCTGCGTTCATTCGGAGTCGTCTTTTTTTTTTTCCGGACGTGATTACATTGTGCCTGTTTACAGCAGAGCTGCGTTCTTGCACCGTTAGGCCGACACATCTGACTTCTGCAGGCATTTTTTGACCGGGTTACCTTCCCGGTATTCATTCATATGATATATAACTCTGTAGTATGCACCTGATGTGATGTAGCCAAATATGTCAGACAATAAATCGCGCCACTTATTATTTGTCGTTTCTGTGAATAAAAAAACAAACTGAGAAACATCTGATGGCAAAAGATATGTGGTTTCTAAGGATAATGAAATGAATGCAAAGGACAGATGAAGCAGCTCTTTAAGAAGAAGATTAAAACCACAAATTAAATAACAGTAAAGATTCTTTAGGTTTGTTATAAGAGACACATTTGAAATTTAGTGATAGATGCAAACTTGATGAGAAGCAGATCAGAGAGTTATTACGGAACCATCATAGTCTATCTGAACTGTAAACCCCCCCCCCCCCCAAAAAAAAAAACCACACCCACCCACCCACCCACCCACCCACCCACCCACACACACACACACACACACACACACACACACACACACACACAAAGTTAGACCTTTCTGCAACTTTCACCTGTGCATTCCCTCTGCCCTCTGTTCATATTCTAGAGTAGTTATGCTGCAAACTGTGCAACTAACACTTTCACTGACTGACTCTCTCTCACTCTTTCTCTCTCTTGCTCACACAAACACATACACATAACCCCCTCATGATTATTCCCACTACTTCTAATGCATCATGACATGTTGCAGTCACAACACTTTCACTGACCCACACTCTCACTCACTCTCTCTCACTCTTTCTCTCTCTTACTCACACAAACACACACACATAACCCCCTCATGATTATTCCCGCTACTTCTACCGCATCATGACATGTTGCAGTCACAACAAGAATAGAGTATGTACAAGATGAACTCCCCTGGCCTCTATGCTCTTTCTGACATCATGTTTTCTCTCTATCCCTTTCTGTACTATCACATTCTTTTTCTATATCTTTCTGCATTATCTTTTAACACCCCCCCCCCCCCCCTCATCCCAATCTTCCATATTTGTATATTCTTTTCTGTTAGACTATACTATGTCTCTCCCTTTCCCTGGTTTATTAGACAGATCTTCCTTCTCTTTCTCTCTAACCACACACCACACATCACTTCCCTTTCCACTCTCTGATTGCACATCAACTCTCACCCTGGTTGCTTATGTATTCTGGCTTTCATATGGTTTCGTACCTGATTCTCTGGATCAGCCAGACACCTGTCAACCACCTCAGTAATCACTTTATTCCATTTGTTTCATGTGTATTTTAATACTATTATGTCTCAGTGCAGTTATTTTAGAGTAATTTCTGCTCTTGTCTGTTGTTGTAGTTGTTTTTGTTTGCTAATGAAGTCAATAACAACGATTGCCTGAAAGAGGCTAATGAAACTAGAACACTATATACAACAAAAAGAAAGAGACAAACAGCTTTCTTTGGTCATGTGATGAGAAGAGAGGCATTGGAGAACATCATGACAACTGGAAAGATCGAGGGGAAGAGAAGCAGAGGCAGACCAAGAGAAATGATGCTGGACGGATTGAGATGGTGGCATGGAGGAATATCATCAGCAGAGTTAATCCAGAACACCAAAGACCGAGATCTGTGGAGAGCCATGAACGCCTACGCCAGCCAGCACGGCACGACACTTGATGATGAATGAAGTCATGCTGCCATAAGTTCCTCAGCCTGTGATTGTGTTCTTTTGAAGATGTCAGTTTTTCCTAATATCAATTGGTATTGTGTGAGAAAATGAACAATGAGCCCATTCACAGGCACTCTCCCGCTGTTTATGCTTCACCTTAACACCGCAAAGTACAAGAGGAACCTGATGAGATGAGATGAGTGAACAATTATATGTCACACCTACCAGTATGGTGTATGATGATGACTAGTTGTTACCCCTGGTCTCAATGTCTCTTACCTCTGGCAAATCTTCGAATAATCCTCTCCAGGGCTTGCCGGGTTCCCAGCCAGGCCCCTTTACAACAGCTGAGATTTTATCCTCCAGCCCCTTGTGACTTCTCACCAACCCAAAAATGTACAGGTATTGATAGAACTACAGACAAAAGTAAGAACATGTTTTCACTCTGACTTATCACACTGTTTCTGTGAAATATGGAATATTTCGATATATTCTAAGCATTTGCTAGATGCAGTGTTGATCATCGGACATGTGACATATGTTGCATGTACTAAAATTGTGACTTTCATATGTTGTATGTACTAAAATTAAGACTTTTCAAAGTATAAATTGGGTGATAGACAAACGAATTGACGCTTGAACACATTAGGTACACACTCAACCAACATACTAAAATTTAAACACATTTAATAATTAAGTGGATTTTTCTTTCAGGCTTATAAATGTTATTTAATTCTGGAAAAATGGGAAATCTCATGAATGAGGCAAAGAGTGAAGAGATCTGTTGACATTAAGAGTGCCAGCAGTTGGAACGTAAATGATAGACAAGGGAATGTTTGAAGACCATCTATGAATGATTGCTAGTTGAAGACACATTAACAGGTGAAGCACCATATTTAAGGATGCTTACATTTGGATGAAGTGTGGTTCCAGCCAGGTGGGATGTATGTGAGGTACAATCAGACGTGTTTACAACCAGCGTGTTTCTGAAACTATCTGCATTTACACTCAATGACATTTACTGTGAGAGACAGAACATCCATGGATTTGCTCTTAGTTTTATAATGTTGACTCTTAAAACCAAGAACTCTAAGAAGTTTTAAGAGGGATGGGATTGAACTCTACGTCTGATGTTTTTAAATGATGTAACATGACAGCTAAACATTCGTTGTAGGAGTGTCCCACATGCAGAACAGAGAAAAGTATTTTGTCCTGTTCTATGGAGATATCAATAAGCTTAAACTGACTGCTGCTTTCTTTGCATTTATTCACACTGTCATCTGAAGGTGAATGCAAAAGAAGAAATGATGTCCACAGGCAAAACTACATGTCAACCAAACATTGCAATCAATAATGAAGACATTTAAATTGTCACAAACTTTGAATATCATGGCTCCATAAATAACAACAGAAGGCACAGTTAACAAAGAAACAAGATTTGTCCTGCTCTAACATCTGATGGTGCCAAGTCTGGACTGTCTGGTGGATGCCTGATGGTGCCAAGTCTGGACTGTCTGGTGGATGTCTGATGGTGCCAAGTTTGGACTGTATGCTGGATGTCTGATGGTGCCAAGTCCGGACTGTCTGCTGGATGTCTGATGGTGCCAAGTCTGGACTGTATGCTGGATGTCTGATGGCTGGACTGTCTGCTGGATGTCTGATGGTTCCAAGTCTGGACTGTATGCTGGATGTCTGATAGCTGGACTGTATGCTGGATGTTTGATGGTGCCAAGTCTGGACTATATGCTGGATGTCTGATGGCTGGACTGTATGCTGGATGTCTGATGGCTGGACTGTATGCTGGATGTCTGATGGCTGGACTGTATGCTGGATGTCTGATGGTGCCAAGTCTGGACTGTATGCTGGATGTCTGATGGTGCCAAGTCTGGACTGTATGCTGGATGTCTGATGGTGCCAAGTCTGGACTGTATGCTGGATGTCTAATGGCTGGACTATATGTTGGATGTCTGATGGCTGGACTGTGTGTTGAATGTTTGATGGCTGGACTGTGTGTTGAATGTTTGATGGCTAAAAGTCTGGACGTATTTTGAAGGTTTGATGGCTCCAAGTCTGGGCTATATGCTGGATGTTTCAAGGCCTTACATTTCAATTTCAGAGCATGTAGTGTATCCACTATATACACAACCATATGAGGACATGCATTGTCATGCAGCAACAATACTCCTTTTGAGAAAAGTCCCAGGTGTTTCACCCATAAAATGGGTTCGGTTTGTTCATGATCATGTAACTGTCTCGAGCCCTATTCACAGTTTCAACCCTTTAAGGAAATGCACCAATATAGAGCCCTTGATATCTCAAAAGATGGTCATCATGACTTTCCCAGTGGATCCCTGAGTCTTGAATTATTTCTTAACTGCAGACAGTGAGTGTGTCATCAATTGCTGATTCTCTCTTTGCTACAATGATGCACCCAGGACTCATCTCCTGTCACAATTTTATGGAGACAAGCATGTTCTGTTCAAGTATGATGGTCCAAATGCACCTGCCAAACCGTCTGCAGTGCACATTTGTGATATGGAAAGTTGTTTTGGGACCCATCAGCTACACATTTTCTTATAACTGAGGTCGTCATGGACAATTGTGTACACAGCACCATGACTCATGTTGAAATCCATGGCTATTTCATCAACAGTTTGTTGTCATGGACTGGTTGGTCGATCTGCCGTTTCACTGTGTCAGTTGCGATGTTTGCCTGTCTCCCACTGGATGGTTTATCAATGACATTTTTATCTTTCACTTTGAAATCTTTCTACCCATTCAAACACTCTCCCCTGACTCAAACAATGTCTCCACACTGAACAATCATGTCTCTGTAGATTGCACAAGGTTTCACACCCTTTGACCACAAAAAACACCCTTTGACCACAAAAAACAAATAACGCTTGAATGTTCATCCACGGTGCAAGTCGATAATGGGGCAGCCATTTTGTAATCACTTCTGCGCATGTGTAAACGCCTCGATCTTCACAACCCCTACATAGGGTATAGCTTAAGAGCAAGATTGTGTCGTGATTTTCCATTGTCCATACTCTTCCATGTACTTTATAATAAAATTCCTGTTACTTAATGACTTTCCTTAGTAAATTACAGATTTTGAGAACATGCATCTTTCCAGTGGCAACATATGAATTGAGTCACAAATGATTTTGAAACCACTAATAACAGCATCAAGGCTATTGAACTTAAATCTTACAGAAAATGTCTTAGAATATTCTGGATCAAGAAGAAGAAATACACAGATATTCTACAATATCTGAACATTCCAGTGAGCTGAATAATAAATATTATCTTGTCTTTGAAATTGAACTACTTTGGTCATATGAAATGCCACAGTGGCTTAGA
Organism: Cepaea hortensis; assembly: GCA_963921405.1. Taxonomy (NCBI): domain Eukaryota; kingdom Metazoa; phylum Mollusca; class Gastropoda; order Stylommatophora; family Helicidae; genus Cepaea; species Cepaea hortensis. Next base: position 51,958,705 of record OY992897.1, read on the forward strand.
AAGAACAGTGATGGTTCCTGGAAGAAAAGGTGTACACATGACATTAATGGCACCTTGGGCATGAACATGCATGAGGCAGGGGACTGGCTAAAGATCAAGAGTGTTTCTGTTGGCTGAAGATAAGATTGATGTTCTACATATGACAACTGCACATGTAAAGTAAGTCAATGACCCATTTTTACACCAGAGACAGCTGGACATAATGTGATAGTCCCATATATAGACCAGCCTGCACTCCATGGGTGGAGTGATAAATATCACACCAGAGACAGCTGGACATAATGTGATAGTCTCATATAGAGACCAGCCTGCACTTCATGGGTGGAGTGATAAATATCACACCAGAGACAGCTGGACATAATGTGATAGTCCCATATATAGACCAGCCTGCACTCCATGGGTGGAGTGATAAATATCACACCAGAGACAGCTGGACATAATGTGATAGTCTCATATAGAGACCAGCCTGCACTCCATGGGTGGAGTGAAAAATATCACACTAGAGACAGCTGGACATAATGTGATAGTCTCATATATAGACCAACCTGCACTCCATGTGTGGAGTGGTCACTATCACACCAGAGACAGCTGGACATAATGTGATAGTCTCATATAGAGACCAGCCTGCACTCCATGGGTGGAGTGATAAATATCACACCAGAGACAGCTGGACATAATGTGATAGTCTCATATATAGACCAACCTGCACTCCATGTGTGGAGTGGTCACTATCACACCAGAGACAGCTGAACATAATGTGATAGTCTCATATAAAGACAAGCCTGCACTCCATATGTTGAGTAGTCACTATCACGCCCGTTGCCTCTACTACCCAGGAAATTTCCCTGAACCCATTTTAGTGAATCTTCACCTTGTAGGGGATTCAAACAGATGACGAATGGGCTGGCAGACAAGAGTGCTGATACCACAAGCACAATTGCACAAGCCCGGAAGTTACTAGCTTTTTTGTGATATTTATTACTATGAAGAGACACAACATAAAACAGCCATAAAAATACACCAACAGGAGAATAAATGTTAAATGACTGTTATTCATGTGTCATTAAATGTGAATTCAGTCTATTAAGTAATAATACTTTCATAATAAACACATCAGCAAAACATTAACTTTTTGAATTTTGTTACAATCTTCAAATGTACATAACATTTAACAAAATAATCCATTTGTCACCGACCGTTAGGGTGTTTCTATTGAAATAGACAGAAATCCCTATCCAAGAGTTTGCCGACAGTCTCTAGAAATTATGGCTCGTTACAAGAATGTCTAAAGGGATGGTCCCGATAGAAGAGACTGGGATTCACTTGGTAGACAAAGGCAGAAGGTGAAGAACACTCGTGTATGTAGGAAGCCCTAACACGAATGCCTAGTTTATCTGTCGGTGATCCTTCGTCAATTGATGGAGCCCCCTGTTTTAAATACTTTCACGCACTCACGCGCACACCTTGCGTTCAAAATGATCACGAGTGGAGTACGTTGGTGAAAGTATAAAACAATAATACTCTTTAATAATAAAAGAGAAAATGAAAATTGTGGTTCAACTGGTGAACTATGATAGTTACATTTATGTTACAGGTACAAAAATAAAATAGTTTTCTGATGCTTAGACAGATAGCATGTCATCATTCACACCATCCAGACAGTGATACACTCAGAACACATGTAGACACAGAGTCACCTGAGATAATCTGATCTCTGTTAGGAATAGTGCTGGCTTTCGGTTGTATTATGTCTTGGAGTCGACCCTGGCATTCGACAGGTGTACGATGCTCCTCCGGATTCCAGGTTCCGTCTCCACTAGTTGGTGGCTGTAAGTTTCGGTAACCGGACCAGTTAGGCTTCAGCAGTATCAGCAGCGAGGCTCCTTAAATCACACAAACAGTTGCAGACTCCTTAGTGTCTTGACAATAACAATGTGTCTGAGTGTTGGTGTTGTGTGTCTGTTGTGTATGTGTCAGATGCAGAACAGGAATAAAACAATTCCTCTCTGCTATTCTGTATCAAAAGCAAAGGCCAATAGTTCTTATCAGCTTGGCTATACCTTGTATGACATGATGATACAAGGTGAAAAAGGGTCCAGAAGTGGACACATTCTAAGACCACATGGTCCATTGGAGTAGAACATGTAGACAAATCTTTGTTTGAAAAAGGCATTACAAAATGTACATGGTTGTAAAACTTGCAGTGACTCATATGCAATAATTACTGGGGTATTCCTTAACACCATGGTGAGGAAGTCCTGGGCAGCCAGGATGTTTCCCTAGATAGCTAAGGAAAGGCCAACAGTAATTCAACCTAATCCCACATCAGTCAGTAGGCATAAAGCAATCCAGTGTCGCCATGAAGTCGTGAGGTATACCCCACAGAATATCCGAGCTAAAAGATAAGAAGAAGGCCAGCAGGCAAGCAAGGGGGCTGAGATATTCCAGGCATTGGGCTTTAGGATGTCTCAGTTATCCCTTGTTGAGTGATTTACTCCCCAAATTCTGATTCTTCACCACATGGTATTTGCTTTGAACTTATGACCGTCAGTGGCGTGTAGTTCGGCATGGCGGTGAATCAGGGGTAAGCAAATTTATGTTTGAATATCAATCGCCTAGTAATATTGCTGGCATGTGAGAATCATGTTCCACATGTCTCTTCTACTTCTGCCCACATGGCAAAATCATGTTATCATATTTTCAACAAAATATACATGTAAATACATTCACAAAATGCATATGAAAATAATCAGTAAGGTTCATACATTATATCTATATATATTTTTATCTATAAATATATCTAGGCCTCACATGTTTTCTCTCAATGTCTCCCCTTTCAAATACCACGTTTCATAAATATCCATGGTCAGGAAAGTTTTGGGTTTTCCCAATATCAGAATATAAATGTGTACACACTTCTTATTATAATCATAATTATTATGTTACTACACTCACCCCCAGTCTTATTGCAGCACTTAAGATAGGTTTTGGTATAATCTACCAAGGATGCAATTGGATATGGCAGCTCACTTCATATAAGGTCTGCTTAGCACAGCAGCTATGGTCGTTGTGTACCGGACGGAAGTTGTTAGTCACAATTTCCGGTGCAGCCGTACTAATAGCATATCGTCGTATTCCCGTTGCTAGGGAGTGACGGACCTATATCCCCAGTCATTAGACTTGATATTAATAAGGGCTGAAGACGGGGGATTTCCCTTGTGACATCATTTGATGATGACGTGGAAATGTGCTGTCCCCAATAGTACAGTGTGTAGTTTTAGTGCAGCAAATGTCTGCGTCGCCAATATGACGTCATTATTAGTAATTTAGCTGCCTACTGAATCCAGAATGTAAATAGTAATTCCACTAACGCAGTAGTGGTGGGGTTTGCATAGTGATCTAGACTCATCCCGTCACATATGCCGTCCCTAGAGAAAAGTACGGCTCAGCGAACTTTTAGGGTGGATGAGTCTAGATCGACTATGCATTCTCACCAGATTATATCTGAACCAATTGTTCCCCTCTAGAGAAGGATCTATTAGACTTCTTTCGACCCCGGGGCTGGCTTGGTACTTTGGTATGACCTGGCGTTTCTCCAGATAAGTTTAGTGAGGATCCAGTCAGAGGTGGGTATGGAAAGCTAAGAGGTTCTTCCCTCCTCCCTACTTTCTGAACAACATTTAGGGCTACCAGATGTACTGGTCGTTCTTTTGCTCTGTCATAATATTTGCGGAGCAATTTAATGTGGTAGATTTTCATCTTACCTTTCATGTAGATTTTATATTTGGTGTTGGACACTTTCTCCATTATGGGGAATGGTCCTTGCCACTCAGTCTCCTTATTAGTCCCACTAGATCTTAAGAGTAACACTTTGTCCCCTACCGCTAGCGAACGTTTTGAGGAAAAAAATTTCCCTCTCTGGAGAGTCTTCCTATCACTAGGAAGTTGGTTACAGCCAGGTGTTAGAGTTGGGACTTGGGTCAGTGCACTCCCTACTATCATGGGAGTGGATGGTTCCCCTAAATAGACATATTTACTTCCCAGTATCATGTCATAGATAGGATCAGTCATCACTGCTGCCGATATAGTTCCCTTTACAAATCTAGAGTTAACTAACACTTGGGCTATTGGTAAAGTTAGGGTAGGCGAACTTCTTGTCGCACCCATAACTTCAACCATGTTTTGCGTCAACTGACCAGGTTTTACTAAGTGTGATGCTATTATGGCATCGTACGTTAAACCCGTATCATGCAGACACTCGACCACCTGTCCATTGACATTGATCTTCTCTACCACTCGATGTCCTCTCATTTCGGGAGGCGGTGGTAGTGTAGTGGTTTTCTTCCCTATCGAGAAGCAAGCCGCAATCTGGGGTTTTGCTCTGCGCTTGCAGTCTGCCGTACTGTGGGAATTATTATGACAATTCGTGCAGTATGGTTTTCTAGCTCCAGATGTGGTTTGTTTTTTGTTATGCTGCTGCTGAGGTTGCCTCTGGTCTGCTGGTATATTGCTAAGGGTTTGTCCCTGATTGTTTGGAGGTGGGTTCTGTTGAGGTTGGGGAGGTTGCATTGGGACTGAGTCCCCATGGGCAGTCAGATATCTTTCAGCCAAGACTATCATTTCCTCCAGTGTTTGTGCCCCTTGTTCAACGATGAAAGTTTCCATCGGCTTCGACATACAGTTCCTCAGCTGCTCACACAAAACCATCTCCCGCAAGCCCGCATAGGAGTGTTCATACTCTCCCAATGTCTCCCATTTACAGAGATAACTCTGCAGACGAGCGGACAATTGTGAGAATGACTCACCCTTCAGACGTCTTGCGGCTCGGAATTTCCGCTGATAAGCAGCTGAGGTTAACTCATATCTCTTCAATAAAGCCGATTTCAAACTTTCATAAGAATTTTCATGGCCTGGAGGTAGTCCCTGAAAGACTACATACGCTTGTCCCCTCAGTGCCTGAGAAAGCTTCAAGTTCCAGTGTTCCCTAGCCAACCCAAATGACTCAGCTAATTTCTCGAATTTCTGAAGGTAACTATCCAATTGTTCCTGAGTTTCCTCGAACGGCATCAAAGGAAAACTCATAGGACCCACATGAGAAGTTGAATGTAGCTGGGTTTCAATGCTGGGTGCCGGAGAGCTGGCGTTAGAACAGGTTGCTGATAGAGCTTGGTTTTCTAGCTCTTTCATCCTAAACTCATGCTGTCGGATTTTTTCATTTTCCTGTAACTGCCTAAGTTCTTTCTCAGCCTCGATTTTCTTAAGTTCTGTCGCTGCTTCCAGTTTCTTAAGCTCGAGTTCATGCCTACGTATTTTATCTTCCCTGTCTTCTTTCCTTAACTCCCTCTCCATATCATGGACATATTTGGCTGCTTCGGGCTCTGATAATCCCATAGCTACCGCTGCTGCGTGCAAATCTGCTGATGAACTCATGACTGAGTTTTGACTGAGAGGGTGAGTGATCAGTGGACTACAATTTCTATATCAATATTATACTACTTCCCAATTCAAGTTATACTAATACAATTGCAATAATTTACAAATCTTATTAGTACATACACAAAAATGGTTAGTACAAACAATGATACAAAACACACTTTCACTCTCTCAATCGAATGGAAACAACTAATTACAGAGTTTCCTAAACTACTCTACCCCTTTACTGAGATGAGAAAAAAAAAAATTTTTGTACCAAGTAACACAATTTATTAGAAATATTTCTAATTAGGTGGGTAGATCCCGGAACGAGACCACAGTTGTCACCGACCGTTAGGGTGTTTCTATTGAAATAGACAGAAATCCCTATCCAAGAGTTTGCCGACAGTCTCTAGAAATTATGGCTCGTTACAAGAATGTCTAAAGGGATGGTCCCGATAGAAGAGACTGGGATTCACTTGGTAGACAAAGGCAGAAGGTGAAGAACACTCGTGTATGTAGGAAGCCCTAACACGAATGCCTAGTTTATCTGTCGGTGATCCTTCGTCAATTGATGGAGCCCCCTGTTTTAAATACTTTCACGCACTCACGCGCACACCTTGCGTTCAAAATGATCACGAGTGGAGTACGTTGGTGAAAGTATAAAACAATAATACTCTTTAATAATAAAAGAGAAAATGAAAATTGTGGTTCAACTGGTGAACTATGATAGTTACATTTATGTTACAGGTACAAAAATAAAATAGTTTTCTGATGCTTAGACAGATAGCATGTCATCATTCACACCATCCAGACAGTGATACACTCAGAACACATGTAGACACAGAGTCACCTGAGATAATCTGATCTCTGTTAGGAATAGTGCTGGCTTTCGGTTGTATTATGTCTTGGAGTCGACCCTGGCATTCGACAGGTGTACGATGCTCCTCCGGATTCCAGGTTCCGTCTCCACTAGTTGGTGGCTGTAAGTTTCGGTAACCGGACCAGTTAGGCTTCAGCAGTATCAGCAGCGAGGCTCCTTAAATCACACAAACAGTTGCAGACTCCTTAGTGTCTTGACAATAACAATGTGTCTGAGTGTTGGTGTTGTGTGTCTGTTGTGTATGTGTCAGATGCAGAACAGGAATAAAACAATTCCTCTCTGCTATTCTGTATCAAAAGCAAAGGCCAATAGTTCTTATCAGCTTGGCTATACCTTGTATGACATGATGATACAAGGTGAAAAAGGGTCCAGAAGTGGACACATTCTAAGACCACATGGTCCATTGGAGTAGAACATGTAGACAAATCTTTGTTTGAAAAAGGCATTACAAAATGTACATGGTTGTAAAACTTGCAGTGACTCATATGCAATAATTACTGGGGTATTCCTTAACACCATGGTGAGGAAGTCCTGGGCAGCCAGGATGTTTCCCTAGATAGCTAAGGAAAGGCCAACAGTAATTCAACCTAATCCCACATCAGTCAGTAGGCATAAAGCAATCCAGTGTCGCCATGAAGTCGTGAGGTATACCCCACAGAATATCCGAGCTAAAAGATAAGAAGAAGGCCAGCAGGCAAGCAAGGGGGCTGAGATATTCCAGGCATTGGGCTTTAGGATGTCTCAGTTATCCCTTGTTGAGTGATTTACTCCCCAAATTCTGATTCTTCACCACATGGTATTTGCTTTGAACTTATGACCGTCAGTGGCGTGTAGTTCGGCATGGCGGTGAATCAGGGGTAAGCAAATTTATGTTTGAATATCAATCGCCTAGTAATATTGCTGGCATGTGAGAATCATGTTCCACATGTCTCTTCTACTTCTGCCCACATGGCAAAATCATGTTATCATATTTTCAACAAAATATACATGTAAATACATTCACAAAATGCATATGAAAATAATCAGTAAGGTTCATACATTATATCTATATATATTTTTATCTATAAATATATCTAGGCCTCACATGTTTTCTCTCAATGTCTCCCCTTTCAAATACCACGTTTCATAAATATCCATGGTCAGGAAAGTTTTGGGTTTTCCCAATATCAGAATATAAATGTGTACACACTTCTTATTATAATCATAATTATTATGTTACTACACTCACCCCCAGTCTTATTGCAGCACTTAAGATAGGTTTTGGTATAATCTACCAAGGATGCAATTGGATATGGCAGCTCACTTCATATAAGGTCTGCTTAGCACAGCAGCTATGGTCGTTGTGTACCGGACGGAAGTTGTTAGTCACAATTTCCGGTGCAGCCGTACTAATAGCATATCGTCGTATTCCCGTTGCTAGGGAGTGACGGACCTATATCCCCAGTCATTAGACTTGATATTAATAAGGGCTGAAGACGGGGGATTTCCCTTGTGACATCATTTGATGATGACGTGGAAATGTGCTGTCCCCAATAGTACAGTGTGTAGTTTTAGTGCAGCAAATGTCTGCGTCGCCAATATGACGTCATTATTAGTAATTTAGCTGCCTACTGAATCCAGAATGTAAATAGTAATTCCACTAACGCAGTAGTGGTGGGGTTTGCATAGTGATCTAGACTCATCCCGTCACACCATTGAACATTTAACATTAATTATTACCTGGCCATATACAGGATTCCAGAACTGGTTTGGATGAACAAGTCCATAAATAACTTGTTCTTTCTCTGCTTCAAATGTATCTATGGGGGAGAAAAACAATCCATGATTGTTATTTTACTTCTATAAAAATAACTTTCACGTAATTCTGAACCCCCTGCAATGATGATTGATTGATTGATTGATTTAGGAATCGACATCACAGCATTCGGGGCATTCCCATAAGTGCTCCGTCCCCATCCTCAGCAGCCAGCGAAGAGTTCCAACACTAATAGTACCAGTAGCAATCTGATTATAAGTCCGTTTCGCCTTTCCTCTGAGCACTGAGCGTCGGCCAGATCCCTTCGTCACTCATCATCTGCAATGATGAGTCCAAAACTAATTCATGTGATGCTCTTCGGACTCATGTTTTATTCCATCTGGTGTTCTGAAACAATATTTTGAAATGCTCACTATGCTTCTTATTTGAAAGTTGTATTTAACCTTTGACAGCTCTGACACACATAGAGCAAGGGGAAGGCAAAGAGATTAATACCTGGATGGCATAATCAGGACAAGAACACAGACCTGATTAAATACTCCGGTGATCATGCTAGATGGCGAACCACGATTGCCTATGCTTATAGACATGGCACATGATGATGATGAGAGCTGATACAGAAACATTATTTCGATGCATAAATGGCAAGCAGTCATGGTTAGAGATTACATGGTAGCAGAAAATTAACAGGCGATACATAATCTCCTGAAATATGAAAACAGTTCAAGCTATTACTGAATAACCAAAGCAATTAAACATTAATACATTATTATGTTTGAATGATAAGTAAACTGACTACATAATTTAACATTCACAAAAAAAAAAAAACATTGTCATAATGTGAATCATGACATGTACACAGCACTCGGGGGCATTCCCATAAGCGCTCCGTCCCCATCCTCAGAAGCCAGCGAAGAGTTCCAACCCCAATAGTACCAGTAGCAATCTGATTATATGTGCGTCTCACCTTTCCTCTAAGCGTCGAGCATCGGCCAGATCCCCTCGTCACTCCACGCTGTCGCATTCTTGCCAGACCATGGTGATCCATTTGCTCCTCCGAGGTCTACACGTGCTCCCACAAGGCCGCAACCACGTCTGCCTTATCATACATCAATACTCCACCAAGTTTTGCAGAGCCAGCCAATCTGTCTGCCTGTTCATTCCCCAATACAGCAGCATGCCCCAGAGAAAATATCCAGACGATGCTTGCCACTCGTGACCTCCGAAGCGAAGCAAGCCACTCGGCACGAAGCTTGCCAGTCCTCACCCTACTCAGCATGCTTTCTGAGTCAGTTACAATCACGATGTGTGTGTGTATCGTATTCTCCATCCAGCAGAAAGCTGCACTGACTGCCTCCACCTCCATTCTTAAGCTAGATGTTGTGGTATCATATTCCAGGCTCTCCTGCACCAAACGTCAACCATTAGCCTTTGCCAAGAAACCCAAGGCACTTCTACTATCTCTCAACACCGAACCATCTGTGTAGATAATCACATCACCTGGGCGAGCATTATCCTGAATTAGTAGCTGGATTTCCACTTCCGTGGCCCTTGCTGGCCACTCCCTGCACTCCCAACTCAATGTGATTATAACTGAATATAAGGGGTTGAGTATGAGGTAAATCATGTCATGTGCCTAGGGTATGGGTTAAGTATGAGATAAATCATGTCATGTGTCTAGTGTATGTGTTGAGTATGTGGTAAATCATGTCATATGTCTAGGGTATGGGTTAAGTATGAGGTAAATCATGACATGTGTTTGGGGGTAGGGGTTGAGTATGAGGTAAATCATGTCATGTGTCTGGGGTATGGGTTGAGTATGAGATAAATCATGACAAGTGTCTGTGGTACTGGTTGAGTATGAGATAAATCATGTCATGTGTTTAGGGTATAGGGTTGAATATGAGATAAATCATGTCATGTGTCTAGGGTATGGGTTGAGTATGAGATAAATCATGTCATGTGTCTAGGGTATAGGTTGAGTATGAGATACATCATGTCATGTAATTGGGGTATGGGTTAAGTATGAGGTAAATCATGTCATGTGTCTAGGGTATGGGTTGAGTATGAGATGAATCATGTCATGTGTCTAGGGTATGGGTTGAGTATGAGATAAATCACGTCATGTGTCTAGGGTATAGGTTGAGTATGAGATAAATCATGTCATATGTCTAGGGTATGGGTTAAGTATGAGGTAAATCATGACATGTGTTTGGGGGTAGGGGTTGAGTATGAGATAAATCATGACAAGTGTCTGTGGTACTGGTTGAGTATGAGATAAATCATGTCATGTGTCTAGGGTATAGGTTGAGTATGAGATAAATCACGTCATGTGTCTAGGGTATGGGTTGAGTATGAGATAAATCATGTCATGTGTCTAGGGTATAGGTTGAGTATGAGATAAATCATGTCATGTAATTGGGGTATGGGTTAAGTATGAGGTAAATCATGTCATGTGTCTAGGGTATGGGTTGAGTATGAGATAAATCATGTCATGTGTCTAGGGTATGGGTTGAGTATGAGATGAATCATGTCATGTGTCTAGGGTATGGGTTGAGTATGAGATAAATCATGTCATATATCTAGGGTATGGGTTAAGTATGAGGTAAATCATGACATGTGTTTGGGGGTAGGGGTTGAGTATGAGATAAATCATGACAAGTGTCTGTGGTACTGGTTGAGTATGAGATAAATCATGTCATGTGTCTAGTGTATAGGTTGAGTATGAGATAAATCACGTCATGTGTCTAGGGTATGGGTTGAGTATGAGATAAATCATGTCATGTGTCTAGGGTATAGGTTGAGTATGAGATAAATCATGTCATGTAATTGGGGTATGGGTTAAGTATGAGGTAAATCATGTCATGTGTCTAGGGTATGGGTTGAGTATGAGATAAATCATGTCATGTGTCTAGGGTATGGGTTGAGTATGAGATGAATCATGTCATGTGTCTAGGGTATGGGTTGAGTATGAGATAAATCACGTCATGTGTCTAGGGTATAGGTTGAGTATGAGATAAATCATGTCATGTGTCTAGGGTATGGGTTGAGTATGAGATAAATCATGTCATGTAATTGGGGTATGGGTTGAGTATGAGATGAATCATGTCATGTGTCTAGGGTATGGGTTGAGTATGAGATAAATCATGTCATGTAATTGGGGTATGGGTTGAGTATGAGATAAATCATGTCATGTAATTGGGGTATGGGTTGAGTATGAGATGAATCATGTCATGTGTCTAGGGTATAGGTTGAGTATGAGATAAATCATGTCATGTGTCTAGGGTATGGGTTGAGTATGAGATGAATCATGTCATGTGTCTAGGGTATGGGTTGAGTATGAGATGAATCATGTCATGTAATTGGGGTATGGGTTGAGTATGAGATAAATCATGTCATGTAATTGGGGTATGGGTTGAGTAAGAGATGAATCATGTCATGTGTCTAGGGTATAGGTTGAGTATGAGATAAATCATGTCATGTGTCTAGGGTATGGGTTGAGTATGAGATAAATCATGTCATGTGTCTAGGGTATGGGTTGAGTATGAGATAAATCATGTCATGTAATTAGGGTATGGGTTAAGTATGAGGTAAATCATGTCATGTGTCTAGGGTATGGGTTGAGTATGAGATGAATCATGTCATGTAATTGGGGTATGGGTTAAGTATGAGGTAAATCATGTCATGTGTCTAGGGTATGGGTTGAGTATGAGATAAATCATGTCATGTGTCTAGCGTATGGGTTGAGTATGAGATGAATCATGTCATGTGTCTAGGGTATGGGTTGAGTATGAGATAAATCACATCATGTGTCTAGGGTATAGGTTGAGTATGAGATAAATCATGTCATGTGTCTAGCGTATGGGTTGAGTATGAGATGAATCATGTCATGTGTCTAGGGTATGGGTTGAGTATGAGATAAATCACGTCATGTGTCTAGGGTATAGGTTGAGTATGAGATAAATCATGTCATGTGTCTAGGGTATGGGTTGAGTATGAGATAAATCATGTCATGTGTCTAGGGTATGGGTTGAGTATGAGATAAATCATGTCATGTGTCTAGGGTATGGGTTGAGTATGAGATAAATCACGTCATGTAATTGGGGTATGGGTTGAGTATGAGATAAATCACGTCATGTGTCTAGGGTATAGGTTGAGTATGAGATAAATCATGTCATGTGTCTAGGGTATGGGTGGAGTATGAGATAAATCATGTCACGTGTCTAGGGTATGGGTTAAGTATGAGATGAATCATGTCATGTAATTGGGGTATGGGTTGAGTATGAGATAAATCATGACCAGTGTCTGTGGTATTGGTTGAGTATGAGATAAATCAAGTCATGTGTCTAGGGTATGGGTTGAGTATGAGATAAATCATGTCATGTGTCTAGGGTATAGGTTGAGTATGAGATAAATCATGTCATGTGTCTAGGGTATGGGTTGAGTATGAGATAAATCATGTCATGTAATTGGGGTATGGGTTGAGTATGAGATAAATCACGTCATGTGTCTAGGGTATAGGTTGAGTATGAGATAAATCCTGTCATATGTCTAGGGTATAGGTTGAGTATGAGATAAATCATGTCATGTAATTGGGGTATGGGTTAAGTATGAGGTAAATCATGTCATGTGTCTAGGGTATGGGTTGAGTATGAGATGAATCATGTCATGTGTCTAGGGTATGGGTTGAGTATGAGATAAATCATGTCATGTGTCTAGGGTATAGGTTGAGTATGAGATAAATCATGTCATGTAATTGGGGTATGGGTTAAGTATGAGGTAAATCATGTCATGTGTCTAGGGTATGGGTTGAGTATGAGATAAATCATGTCATGTGTCTAGGGTATGGGTTGAGTATGAGATGAATCATGTCATGTGTCTAGGGTATGGGTTTAGTATGAGATAAATCATGTCATGTGTCTAGGGTATGGGTTGAGTATGAGATAAATCATGTCATGTGTCTAGGGTATGGGTTGAGTATGAGATAAATCATGTCATGTGTCTAGGGTATGGGTTGAGTATGAGATAAATCACGTCATGTAATTGGGGTATGGGTTGAGTAAGAGATGAATCATGTCATGTGTCTAGGGTATAGGTTGAGTATGAGATAAATCATGTCATGTGTCTAGTGTATAGGTTGAGTATGAGATAAATCACGTCATGTGTCTAGGGTATGGGTTGAGTATGAGATAAATCATGTCATGTGTCTAGGGTATGGGTTGAGTATGAGATAAATCATGTCATGTAATTGGGGTATGGGTTAAGTATGAGGTAAATCATGTCATGTGTCTAGGGTATGGGTTGAGTATGAGATAAATCATGTCATGTGTCTAGGGTATGGGTTGAGTATGAGATGAATTATGTCATGTGTCTAGGGTATGGGTTGAGTATGAGATAAATCACATCATGTGTCTAGGGTATAGGTTGAGTATGAGATAAATCATGTCATGTGTCTAGGGTATGGGTTGAGTATGAGATAAATCATGTCATGTGTCTAGGGTATGGGTTGAGTATGAGATAAATCATGTCATGTGTCTAGGGTATGGGTTGAGTATGAGATAAATCACGTCATGTAATTGGGGTATGGGTTGAGTATGAGATAAATCACGTCATGTGTCTAGGGTATAGGTTGAGTATGAGATAAATCATGTCATGTGTCTAGGGTATGGGTTGAGTATGAGATAAATCATGTCACGTGTCTAGGGTATGGGTTGAGTATGAGATGAATCATGTCATGTAATTGGGGTATGGGTTGAGTATGAGATAAATCATAACCAGTGTCTGTGGTATTGGTTGAGTATGAGATAAATCATATCATGTGTCTAGGGTATGGGTTGAGTATGAGATAAATCATGTCATGTGTCTAGGGTATAGGTTGAGTATGAGATAAATCATGTCATGTGTCTAGGGTATGGGTTGAGTATGAGATGAATCACGTCATGTAATTGGGGTATGGGTTGAGTATGAGATAAATCACGTCATGTGTCTAGGGTATAGGTTGAGTATGAGATAAATCATGTCATGTGTCTAGGGTATGGGTTGAGTATGAGATAAATCATGTCATGTGTCTAGGGTATAGGTTGAGTATGAGATAAATCATGTCATGTGTCTAGGGTATGGGTTGAGTATGAGATAAATCACGTCATGTGTCTAGGGTATAGGTTGAGTATGAGATAAATCATGTCATGTGTCTAGGGTATGGGTTGAGTATGAGATGAATCATGTCATGTAATTGGGGTATGGGTTGAGTATGAGATGAATCATGTCATGTAATTGGGGTATGGGTTGAGTATGAGATAAATCATGTAATTGGGGTATGGGTTGCGTATGAGATAAATCACGTCATGTGTCTAGGGTATGCGTTGAGTATGAGGTGACAATTTGTCTTTCATAACTGGAGTAGGTATTGAGGTGGCTTTATATTATGAAAAAGTCTTAGTAGCAAATCTGTGATTCATCATCATCATGTACCACAGTGATAAGCGTGTATGGTGATGGAATGCCGTCTCATATGATCACCAGTCTTGGATCAGTTATGTCTTCTGTGGATGGTCATGGAATGTCATCTCATATGATCACCAGTCTTGGATCAGTTATGTCTTCTGTGGATGGTCATGGAATGACATCTCATATGATCACCAGACTTGGATCAGTTATGTCTTCTGTGGATGGTCATGGAATGTCATCTCATATGATCACCAGTCTTGGATCAGTTATGTCTTCTGTGGATGGCCATGGAATGTCATCTCATATGATCACCAGTCTTGGATCAGTTATGTCTTCTGTGGATGGCCATGGAATGCCGTCTCATATGATCACCAGTCTTGGATCAGTTATGTCTTCTGTGGATGACCATGGAATGCCGTCTCATATGATCACCAGTCTTGGATCAGTTATGTCTTCTGTGGATGGCCATGGAATGTTATCTCATATGATCACCAGTCTTGGATCAGTTATGTCTTCTGTGGATGGCCATGGAATGTCATCTCATATGATCACCAGTCTTGGATCAGTTATGTCTTCTGTGGATGGTCATGGAAAGCCGTCTCATATGATCACCAGTCTTGGATCAGTTATGTCTTCTGTGGATGGCCATGGAATGTCATCTCATATGATCACCAGTCTTCGATCAGTTATGTCTTCTGTGGATGGTCATGGAATGACGTCTCATATGATCACCAGACTTGGATCAGTTATGTCTTCTGTGGATGGTCATGGAATGCCGTCTCATATGATCACCAGTCTTGGATCAGTTATGTCTTCTGTGGATGGTCATGGAATGACGTCTCATATGATCAGCAGACTTGGATCAGTTATGTCTTCTGTGGATGGCCATGGAATGTCATCTCATATGATCACCAGTCTTGGATCAGTTATGTCTTCTGTGGATGGCCATGGAATGTCATCTCATATGATCACCAGTCTTGGATCAGTTATGTCTTCTGTGGATGGCCATGGAATGTCATCTCATATGATCACCAGTCTTGGATCAGTTATGTCTTCTGTGGATGGCCATGGAATGTCATCTCATATGATCACCAGTCTTGGATCAGTTATGTCTTATGTGGATGGCCATGGAATGTCATCTCATATGATCACCAGTCTTGGATCAGTTATGTCTTCTGTGGATGGCCATGGAATGTCATCTCATATGATCACCAGTCTTGGATCAGTTATGTCTTCTGTGGATGGCCATGGAATGCCGTCTCATATGATCACCAGTCTTGGATCAGTTATGTCTTCTGTGGATGGCCATGGAATGTTATCTCATATGATCACCAGTCTTGGATCAGTTATGTCTTCTGTGGATGGCCATGGAATGTTATCTCATATGATCACCAGTCTTGGATCAGTTATGTCTTCTGTGGATGGTCATGGAAAGCCGTCTCATATGATCACCAGTCTTGGATCAGTTATGTCTTCTGTGGATGGCCATGGAATGTCATCTCATATGATCACCAGTCTTCGATCAGTTATGTCTTCTGTGGATGGTCATGGAATGACGTCTCATATGATCACCAGACTTGGATCAGTTATGTCTTCTGTGGATGGTCATGGAATGCCGTCTCATATGATCACCAGTCTTGGATCAGTTATGTCTTCTGTGGATGGTCATGGAATGACGTCTCATATGATCAGCAGACTTGGATCAGTTATGTCTTCTGTGGATGGTCATGGAATGTCATCTCATATGATCACCAGTCTTGGATCAGTTATGTCTTCTGTGGATGGCCATGGAATGTCATCTCATATGATCACCAGTCTTGGATCAGTTATGTCTTCTGTGGATGGCCATGGAATGTCATCTCATATGATCACCAGTCTTGGATCAGTTATGTCTTATGTGGATGGCCATGGAATGTCATCTCATATGATCACCAGTCTTGGATCAGTTATGTCTTCTGTGGATGGTCATGGAATGATGTCTCATATGATCAGCAGACTTGGATCAGTTATGTCTTCTGTGGATGGTCATGGAATGACGTCTCATATGATCACCAGTCTTGGATCAGTTATGTCTTCTGTGGATGGCCATGGAATGTCATCTCATATGATCACCAGTCTTGGATCAGTTATGTCTTATGTGGATGGCCATGGAATGTCATTTCATATGATCACCAGTCTTGGATCAGTTATGTCTTCTGTGGATGGTCATGGAATGACGTCTCATATGATCACCAGACTTGGATCAGTTATGTCTTCTGTGGATGGTCATGGAATGACGTCTCATATGATCACCAGACTTGGATCAGTTATGTCTTCTGTGGATGGTCATGGAATGACGTCTCATATGATCACCAGTCTTTGATCAGTTATGTCTTCTGTGGATGGTCATGGAATGCCGTATCATATGATCACCAGTCTTGGATCAGTTATGTCTTCTTGTTCTGATAAGGCATGTGACCAAGCCAAAGAAGTATTTATCTCCTTGCCTCCACCTTGCTATTTTCCATCAAATGTTCAAGCTGTCATTAAGTTTCCTAGTTTATAACATAGTATATAACATGCCGTGGAGGACTTTACTAATATACCAAAGAAAACCTAGAGCAATTGTTTTTGCACCAGACAAGTTTGGTCAGGATTTGTGAAGAGTGATGAGTATCGACTTGTGCAGAATAATTGTTGTGTGCATCAGATCAGTCTTCTTGAAATAAATGAATTAAAGTCGAGGGTGGGAGGGGGGGGGGGGGGGGGGTGAACAGCCGATAGTAATATGATTTTAACAGTTAGACTAGGTCGCTCATATTATATGTAGTACTTGTAGTATAATCATGCCACGCTGGGGAAAAGGGTAAACGTAACCAGGTGGGAATTAACGTAACATGGGGTGTAGAACAACGTAGTTCTATGGGTGATAGTCAAAAACTAGTAGAGTCGTTTATAATGCTTTTCCGATTAGTCCTTATAAAAGCAGAGTAAGGCTATACTAATCTAATGTTTAGTTAAGGAACTAACAAATGCATTTCAGTATTGTGTGTAATTTGAAGGAAATGGTGGTGACTGTGAATAAATATAATTAATAGTGAATTATTTCATGCCGCACAAACTGGTGATCTTACTAACACGCATGGGAAGGTCAAATACTAATGTGGGCGACCAGGGGATACTATGCGTTCTCACTATTTCTCATTGTTGACTTTCTCACTAATTCTCAGTACTGATCTTGCTTGTAGCTACATTAACTGTCAGTCTAGCATTAAATTCTATAATGATAATTAAGTAATTTGTGTGTACCTGAAAATATGTGTTACAGAGAGTAATTATTAAATATATGCTAGGAATATAATTCTTGCCTTTCTCCCTGGCCTAGGGTTTAACGTCTTTCTCCATAATCCTGTATTTTCTCGTGAGTAACATAACCTGTGCGAGAATTGGTAGCGGTTCTCGCTGTATTGGTAATTTACGGAGTATGTGAGCCGGTCGCTCAGAAAGCAATGGCAAACTACTGAACATAATCTTGCCAAGTACATCAACAGCAGCTGAAAAATGCTGATGTTGACTGCAATGTCCTGTAAGGGATATGCAAAAAAATGTAATTCTTAAGTGTTAATGGTCACAGGTGATGTTCCGTGTTTGTAGTTGTTCACTAATGTATATTGTGACCGAGAGGTTGTGACGTAGGATGCTTCCTCTTCCAATTTAATTCGTCCAGTGTGCTAATGGTGGTTAAAGTGTTTCTATAATCACCTAGACTAGAATATAGACGTTATTATGTCTGTAGTCTGGGTAATAGAATGTATGGATGAGTGTACAAATTAGATTCACAGATAAGAAGAAGAAAGAAGAGAATAATTTTGGTGTGCTGTTTTCCTTAGGCCAGAGTGCTGTTATTGATAATAGAATAGGGTATTGTAGATAACCAGGGCAGAGAGCACACGCTGTTGTTCCTTTACATGTAGGACAAATATGGGCATCAGGAATGGGTCCAGGGCCAATTTTAGATGCATACAGTTGACTCGATAGAAAATTCACTTTCTCTCACTGCATTTATTTTGCAGACTCGACACCTTCAGTGTCAAGCTTTGAATGAGCCAAAACTATGACTTACTGTGAAGCACCACTCACCATACTACGATCTACAAATTTGTGGTTAAGCAACACATGTGGTAACAAAATAACTGTTTATAGACAGTGCCATGCCGCACACTGATTGTGATTGAACGAGTTGACAATTGTATAAATTTAGTTCAGACTGAAGTCAACCAAACCGAGGAGGAAAATTGAGTAGAGATCTGATGAACCTATGTGCCTACCCGGAGGACAAGAGTATCAGTTGAGTAGCCACGCTTTTCCATTGGCCAACACGCTCAACATTTATTCATAACAATGTATACCATTTCAGGCCGTAAAAATTTGTCTGTGACTATACATTTTTCAGCTGAACCAGAAGATAGTAGGACAATCATCGTCATTTCTAGTTAGAAGTTTAAAGTAGGACGGGGAAGTCAAAAACCAGATTTATATCAAGGAGAATCCAGTGGATCTCCTGGAGAGTGTAATCAATTAAATCTAAATGTGATCTAGAAGTACAAACAATTTAGTCTGTTATTATAGTAACTCAGATTAGTATAAGTAAAGTGTAAGAAGATATGAAAGATTTTTAACTTTATATGATGCCTTGAAGAGATTAGAACAAGAATCGCCATTGCGAAGGTAGCCTTTAGCAAGATGAAAAACATTCTGACCAATAAAATGATGTCAATTGAAACGAGAAAAAGAGTGTTGAGGGGATACATAGTGCCTGTTCTTTTGTATGGATGTGAAACTTGGACAATGTGCAGTCAAGCTGAAAAACATCTGATGGCTGCAGAAATGTGGTTTCTGAGGAAAATGCAAAGAATACCATGGACAGATAGAAAAACCAATGACCAAGTACTACAAGAGACAAATGAAAATCGTAGATTGATTAGAGAAATTAGACGTAGACAGTCAAAATTTTTTGGACATGTTATGAGAAGAAATGGACTGGAGAACTTGGTGACAGCTGGCAAGATCGAGGGGAACAGACCAAGAGGAAGACCGAGAGGAAAATACCTGGATGGCTTGGCCACATGGCATGGACGAGACAGGAACACTGAGCTGATCCACGACTCTGGTGATCGAGTGAAATGGCGAATCATGACCGCCCACGCTTTCCGGCATGGCACATGATTGATTGATTGATTATTAATCTGTCTTTCTCCTTGGTGAGAGTGCATCAGATTCGCAGGCTCGAGCTTTTATTTGAGGCAAAGTAGCAGGAAAGCTTTGGCTTGTTACAAGTACTGTTGTAAATCATTCCTTTCCTGTCTGACACTGTCAGCAGGCTAGTTCCGTTCTGGGACCTTGAATCCTTCTAGAATTATGAGCTATTTGGTCTCGTCTTCGCCAGTAACTTATCTTTCGATCCATAGGAAGTCTATCTACATCTACTTTGATATATTCTCTATCATCATAACCGACACTACTCTACAGTAGCAAATTCTGTTATTTCAATTGTGAACACAATAGAACAGGAATAAACTGGGACATACATGTAAAACAAAATGAAATGAACATTTATTAAATAACCAAATACATACTAAAAATTCTGTCCCATATAATGAGCGTTCCTCCATAATTTTTATCAATGCAGTATGGATTCCTCCCATGATGAACCCTATGGTGACTTGGAGTATTTAGTATGTACTCTAATGGACCTAATGAGTTGATGACCTGTAAAATCAGTGAATACAGCAAGTCAATGATTTGTTAAGAACTGTTACTTAATGCTAAGTGGTGCTGTTATAACCATCAACATGTTTACACTTGACTTGTTTCTTGGTTTGAAGAATCAAAATCATAGAATTCTAGGCAAACCTATTCAAAGGAATTGTGATATTGGAGCGCATGAGTGCTTGGCTGATTAACATTCATGTGATTTAAAGTTTATCAGAGCGTGATCATGACTTATGTCAAATGAATATTATGTTTAATAAATTGCTTAAGATAATCCAGTTTTGACGACTCATTTGTATATTATATATTATACAAACTTGTCACGTCTTTGTGACGAGCTATAACTATTTGAGATGGTGACAATATCCATGTAAGTATTTGTAAGCATACATCAGTTTACTAGTTTTAACACTGTCTTATGCCAGTCCTTTAAAGTCTGGCACGGTAGTTTACATTGCATAGTCTTCATTTTGAGTGGCAGGAAGGGTATCCCTATCAAAGAAGAAGTAAGGTTTCTCCTTCCCTATTTTAGCCTACAGGACACACTTGGGCGAGGTGGAGTACCTGATTAGCCCCCCCCCCCCCTCCCCCCAACAGGATAATATGAAGCCATATGAGCAAGTGGTGGATAGAGCTGGGAACAGTTGAAAGATAGTTGCTGGTCTCAAGTTTCACATCGGTAGACATAGGATCTCATTATGGAGACAAAGGCTACAGTCATTGACCAGTATGGTCACTGCCAAGAAGGAAAGCAATGGCAAACTATCTTTTTACAATTGACTCATAACATCATGCCTGTACAAAATATATTCAAAGTGAATAATGTTAAGGGGAGTTCAAGAACTGTGTTGTCTGGTAAGTAACAGAATGTGCTACCTGATCATTATCCAGCGACTGTAGGCAAATCAAAGAGTAAGGCTGGAGTATGTCACCACAATGGGAAGATTGGAGGGAAAGAGAGGTAGGGTGAGACCAAAAGAGAAGATGCTAGATAGTCGGACAACATGATATGGAGGAACGTCACTATCAGAAAACGTCACTATCAGAAGTGATTCGCAGCACAGGAGACAGAAGGCTGCGGACAGACATGATCACCAATGCCAAATGGCATGGAATTTACAGAACCTTCATTAAGAAGACTAATTTCTTCCTGTTCCCCTACCTCAAGCATTTTAATGCCCAGGGATTCTTTAATGTCCTGCATTCATCATTGTTGATCAGCTCCGGATATGACTTCCAGGAACCATGCTTTCCACTATTATTCTTTCAAAAGCACTGTAACATTTGATATGGCCACAATTATTTTTTTTTTTCCCCAGATGATTTTACAGAAGAAAAATACTATTATTTTTGAGAGAAAATTTATAGAAAATGTACAAGAATGTTGCACTCAGTCTTCTTCTTCTTTTTAAATTCTTTCTCAGACTTTGATTCTGATTTTGGATATGAACTTGGATATGTTTTGAGCGCAATGATAACTGCATACAATCTGTCTTTAATTGAGGTTTCAGATGGCCAGAATTGTGCTTGGAGAGTTCTGTGTAGATCTAATATTGTTTATTCATAATCAGTAAACACTCAACAATTCTGGAATCAAATCAACAACAACAACAACAACAACAATCCAATAAAATAAACGTTACTACTTTCTCTCCAAAACAGCTGTTAGTTAAACAATTTAAAAATAAAATAGCAAGCATTACACCTGAATCATCATCATCATCAAGCGCCCTGCCAGCTAGCGTGGGTGTTCATGGCTTTCCACAGATCTCGGTCTTTGGTGTTCAGGATCAACTCTGCTGCTGGTATTCCTCCATAACACCATCTCAATCCATCCAGCATCATTTCTCTTGGTCTGCCTCTGCCTTTCTTCCCCTTAATCTTTCCAGTTGTCATGATGTTCTCCAATGCCTCTCATCACATCACATGACTGAAGAAAGCTGTTTGTCTCTTTCTTATTGTTGTATATAATGTTCTAGTTTCATTAGCCTGTTTCAGGCAATCATTGTTAGTTACTCTGGCAGTCCAAGAAATTTGCAACATTCGTCTCAGGAACCTCATCTCTGTTACTTCTAATTTCTTCTTAATTTGTTCACTTACATTCCAAGATTCACTGCCATACAGCAAAACTGGTTCTATATGGCATTTCGGCAGTCTCTTTCTTATATTCAGTGATAATGACTTATTGCACAAACTACTCTTCATTTTCTGAAATGCGGCTTTTGCTTGCCTTATTCTGCTCTTAATTCTGTTTTACATCTTCCATCTGATGTTATAAATACCCCCAGGTATTTAAAATTATCCATTTGGTTAAGAATTTTCCCGTCTATTTCTATGTCACATTTTGGTGTCACCATTTTCTTTGATGTCACCAGTTACTGTTTTCTTGATATTCAAGGAGAGTCCTTTCTTTGCACTCTTTGTTACTACAATGTCCAACAATTGTTGTAGGTCTCTTGCATTATGCGCCACCAATACTGTGTCATCTGCAAAGCGCATATTATTTATATAAATAACCTCTGATTAGTATTCCTGGCATCTCTTTGATTTCTCTCATTATTACTTCACTATATAGGAGGAAGAGATCCAGTGACAAGACACACTCTTGTTGTACTCCTAGCTTTATCTGTTTATAACTGCCCTCTTTATTTCCCATTTTAATTGCTACTACATGGTTCCAGTAAATATTCTTTATTACTCTTAAATCTTTCCCATCAATGTTAATATCTTCCAACATTTTAATCAGTTCATCATGTTTTATCAAATGCCTTAGTATAATCTATGAAGCACAAATATATGTCTTTCTGTGTCTCTATTGACCTATTAGTGTCCATAATGTATACATGGCATTGCTTGTACCCTTTCCTTCCACAAGTCCATACTGTTTTTCACTAATTTCCATTTTTTATTTTATTTCTTGTTCTTCTTGTTATAATTCTTAGTAGAAGTGTAGTGACATGGTTTATGAGGTTATTTGTATGAATATCTTCACATTCAATTGCTCCTGGTCTTTTTGGTATAGGTATAAATACAATTTCAGCATATCACTTGGTAAATATCCAATGCTGTAAATATCATTCAACATTTTGATTAATATATCTACTCCAAATTCTCTCAATACTTCTAATTCTTCTATTGTGATTTCATCTGGCCCAGCTGTTTTTCCTTTCTTCATATGTTTTACAGCATAAGTGACTTCTTCTTTTAGAATAGGTGGACCTTCTAAGTTACTTTCTTCTGTCAATTCTTCCCTTTCTCCATCATATAACTCTCTTATATACTCATTCCACCTCTTCATTATAGCATCTTCCTCCAATAATATCTTTCCTGTTTTTGATTTCAAACACCCTGTATTTATTCTTATTTATCTTCCCGTGAGCTTTTTGAGTGTTTTGTCTGTGCATATTTTTGTATCTTTAATGGAATTTAATTCAATTTGTTGCACAGCTCATTAAACCAACTTTCCTGGGAAAGTTAACCCGGTCAACAAATGCCCGCAGAAGTCGGATGTGTCAGCCTAACGGCACAAGAACGCAGCTCTGCTGTAAACATGCACAACGCAATCATGTCCGGAAAAAAAACCTCCAGATGAACACAGAAGAAGAAGAAGAAGAAGAAACCAACTTTCTTCTGCCTTCACATATTTATCTTTTATTTCTTGATTTATCTTAGCATATTCTTGTTTGTCATTTTTACTCTCTTTTCTTTTGTCCATCGGCATTAAGATTTCTTCATTCTTCCACTTTTTCTTAGCTTTTTGGCTTCTCTCTTGTAACATTTCTTTGCTAGTTTTATGAATGGAATCCCTTAACATTTCCTATTGTTAATTTATATTTTAGCAATTGTACCTATTTTTCACAGTCACTCTGTATTATTCTTGAATTTCTTTATCTATTTTCAGAACCTTTTTATTAAGTCTCATGTTCTTAACCATTTGACAGGGTTAAAAAATAACACTATGAGGCAGAAGAGGTAAAGTAACAACTGGGGTAGAGTAGGTTGATGTAGTTAAAGTAACAACTGGGATAGATTGGGTTGATGCAACAACTGGCTGGAATAGAAGTTCAGGACACAAAACAAATAAAGATTAACCAATAATCATATGCATATGGTGGTTTGTTTGGCAAAACATGTGCTAAAGAAATATATCAGCATATAGAGCCACGGAATGTTTGCACCATGACAGCAGAGTCGACTTTTTTTTTAAGCAGATAGCAAATTGGAGAATATCAAGCAAGAAATGAAAAGCTTGAATATTAATATCTTAGGAGTGTGTGAGACCAGATGCAAGGGCACAGGAATGATAAACCTGAGTACTGTAAAATTATCCATTCTGAGGGAGCGAAACAACTGGGGATCTCCTGAGGAAGTGGTTAAGCTGCCTGCCTTGTCATAGTTTCATTACCAGACTCTGTCATTCCCTTCACGAGCTCAATTTTCTCAAAGGCTCCTGGGGGTTGTCGCTGGAGCTATATAGTTTGAGCTCTGTACTGGATTTTGGCAGGCTGCTCTGTGGACAGAGTGGGATGACACTTGAAGAAGTCAATCCTCTTGTCTTTAAATTGCCTTAAACACCAAAGATGTCTAGCACTGATTATGGATGTGGACAGATCAAAATTTATTAAAGGACAAGTGCAGTGTCAGATACAATATTAATGGTAAAGTTAACTGGCAGACCTTTTTATGTCAAAATGATTCAAATATATACCACAGTAGCAGAAAGCAGTGATGACTGTATAGATAAATTTTATTGTGACATGGATAATGCCTTGAACAAGTGAAAAAAGTCATAAATAAATATCATAATGGAAGACTTAATGGCAAAGTTGGAAACCAACAAGATGGATGCATAGTAGGTAATTATGTATTAGTGCAGTGTAATGAAAGAGAAGGAGAAGACAAAAATGAGCATGATATGATTATTTGAAACATTTCGTATCAACACCATCCAAGAAGATTATGGACATGGAAGGGTTCTGGCAATAAGATCAGAAACCAGGTTGACTACATCAACATAAATTGTTTTGGGCACATTATGAGGCGAAATAAACGTGAAAACTTAGTGACAAAATCGATGGCAAAAGAGCATGGAGAAGACAAAGAGATACATACCTGGATGGCTTGGATACATGGCACAATGGGGACACAAAAACAGACCTCACCCAAGACTGGTGATTGCGTGAGATGGCAGCCAATGACCGGCCACACTTATTGGTATGGCACATGATGATGATGATGATATAGCAACATAGGTGTACTTGATTTGACACACACCAATGGTGAATATATTGGGAAGTTTTAAGTTTCTCTTTACATATTTGTAACACAATACATTTCCGCAGCTGTGATACTGAATTTATTAATACATCCTGTGTCATGCGAAGGTTATAAGTTCATGTTACCTCTGTGTGAATGTTCATGATACCGCTGTGTAAATGTTCATGTTACCTCTGTGTGAATCCAAAACTGGTACAACAGGTTGAACTGCTGGTGAACACAGAACACTGATGGAGGAATGAAAAAGGCCATTGGGAAATTCAAAAGCTGAAAAAAAAAAAATGTTCAGTTTCCTTTGGTGACTATTGAATTCATTGACAATGCATAAATAATCTGCTACATTCAGTTTTACAAAATGTAACACTGTACATTAATAAACTCAAAACATGCTCTTCTATAAAATAAACAAATTTGTTGTACTTTATGATAAAAACAACTTCAATTTAGAATGATAAAATGTTACATGCCCTTAGCAGGATGTTGTGATCAACCCCAACTTCAGGTTGATTTTCTAGGCAATTTAATGTTCAGTAGTTTGCCGTTTGCTTTCTGAATGAGAAGTCAATGTTGAAGTCCAACTGACTGGTGTAGGGAATGATCCCACAACCCAGCCACCAGGACCGACCCAGCCACCAGGACATCACCAGGGCCGACCCAGCCACCAGGGCATCAACAATTTAATAGCAAGTGTATTAAGCCCTGCAGCCATGCTGAGCTACAGTTTATGTTCAATAAACGGGGAATACTGAACTCATCGTGTAGCACAGGTCCTTTGTTTAACATTGTTCTTATTGCAATCCTCCTAAAAGCTCTCGATGTCTAGCCATTTCTCCTTGTCATGCACTCTCATGCTCAAGGTGTCTGCAATGTTCTGTCAGGAACCATGTCTTCCATCACGGCTTTACCCAAACCACTGTGACAGTTAATACGGCCAATGTTCTTTCAGGAACCACGTCTTCCATCACGGCTTTACCCAAACCACAGTAACATTTAATACAGCCTATGTTCTTTCAGGAACCACGTCTTCCATCACGGCTTTACCCAAACCATAGTAACATTTAATACAGCCTATGTTCTTTCAGGAACCACGTCTTCCATCACGACTTTACCCAAACCACAGTAACATTTAATACGGCCTATGTTCTTTCAGGAATCATTTCTTCCATCAAGGCTTTACCCAAACCACTGTGATATTTAATACGGCCTATGTTCTTTCAGGAACCATGTCTTCCATCACGGCTTTACCCAAACCACTGTGACAGTTAATACGGCCAACGTATTTCAGTTTTCATGGCATGATGCTGTTTATTAGACAATTTTCTTTGCTATTCAGATCTTTACAATGTCAGTAGTTTTTGTCTTTCTAGTCCACAGTATTGTAAGAATGTTTCTGTAACACTGACGTTCATAAACCAGGATTCTCTTCTTTAGTGACTGAAATAGTGCCTGACTCACATCTGTATATTATTACTGTCACCAACTGGCTTGAGGTAGCTCCCGGTTGGGCAACCACCCAGCCAACATCATTTTCTTCTGCTGGTGTTTAGTTCTGGATGCAGTTTAAGATCCCCTAACTCTGTCAGAAGGAACTAATTGCTACCCCAGATCCCAGAGAGAAAACGTGGAACAAATGTCTGTTATGCTGATTTAAGACACTGTCCCTGATACTCAAGAAAACAGCCAAGAAGTGGCTCGTTGAAGATAGAATATATCTATATAGATTTGGCTGTACTTGGTATCACCAGAAGTGAGAAAGGAGGAGTTAAGACATGCAACGTAATCTGATTACTTATGACTGCATAGGCAAGATACCTCCCGGACATAGATTCCCACTTCTGGACAATATGTGTGAACCCCCACTAAATGATACAATAATGTGTGTACTTGATACGCTACACAAACATTTATAAACATTTAGAATTATACGGACAAATTGAGTTTTAAAATACAACAACTGTGTTTATTATTGCTATTGATGATCATATGATGATGATGATTATGGTATGGTATACGTAACTTATGAGGTCACATAGATCATGCTTCCCCCAGTGAGACGCAGTTCACTGTCAGATTGAAGGAGTCCAAATTGGTCCCTCACAAGGCTAAGTCACTTCCGGATATGGGTTGTTGACTGTCCATTGCTCCTAAGAGATCTGAAATGAAACGAACGGAGATGGGTAGTATCTACGTCTACACATCTCAAACACATATGTCTATACATTCATATAAACATACATTCAAGTCATAATATATGATGGTATGATGATAGATGATGGCATGTTACATAAACATATATCAGTTCTAAATAAATAAATATATATGTATATATTAATAAAACTATTTAGAACATCTATAGCTCAAAACATACATATTCATATACATTTGTGTAATGGAGTGCTTCCCATATAAGTTCACCTCACTTACTCTTTCCCTTTCTGATTCATTCATACTGTCTTGTTGGAAGGGCTGGTCGCACAGTCCTGTCGAACATTAAATGCCTTCTCTGAATCTGTCTGGGATATTGAATGTCCTAAGTCATGTCTGTCCTCATGCAGACATCATGCAGACAAGGTGAACTGGTGCCATTCCTCAAACCAAGTGGTTTCACCACAATCTTGGTAGGCACTCAAAGTGTTGGTCCAAATAATCAATGTTAATTGGACGCTATCAAGAGACTGGTAGCTCTCAGGAATTTCTCCTAAGTAGTCAGTCTCCCCAATGTTTAACATCATACAGGATGAATCTAAATGTATCTCCTGTACATGCATAAGCCACACGCTCATGTAGCTTGGATAATGGATTTCTCCAAATTATCACATACAACAAATCAGACAACCAAGTGGTGAATGAAAGAAGAAAATAGTTCTCAGTGAAATCGTAAAGCTAGAACTGGAACATTAAGTACAAAGAAAATCCACCAGTGTAAAGTTTGGGAGAATATGCAGAACAAGAAACTACACAAGCCTTCAGACTAGCAGACAACTAATCAGAGTAATGGTCTTACCTGGGTTATAGCTAGGAAATCCTGTCATACGACTTCGTACAGAAGTCCAACAGAACGAAATGTTAATATTTCTCCAGTAGGTATCCTAAGAATGCTATTGTGAATTTGCGTCTGAAGTCTTGCTGGCCATGCATGTAGTTTTATTCTCTTCAACCCTGGCTAGTTTTCACGTTGGCTAATTACTATGTCCACGTTCCTGTTAGCTCCACCTATTTTTCATGTAGGACGATTTACCCCGATGGATTAAGTGCCAAATTCTTTTCACCCCTCCTCCTTTCCTGTGAAGGGTAGTTTCATGTGTCAATCAAATTGACCGATGCCCATCCACGCCTGAAACAATTAAACCTGCTTTGGCGGCAATGCAGTTGCGTCATTACATTCCAATAGGCTGGTAACACCAGCCTTCCCGGTTGCTGGCAGGAATGTGTCAGCCATGTGTTTCTACTTTGCCCCGTAGTATTGCGGAGAGGTGTTAAGCATCTGGTCCTAATTGCTCCTTTGTGGTGGCAATTACAGACGTCCCGGCTCCACAAAGTCTGGACTTTTAGATAGGTGTTAGGCCTGCATTAAATTGCCGTCTTTGGATCACACGGGGTTTTCCCCTGAGTAGCACTGCCATGAATCAAAGTCGTCCCCAGCCCAGATTTCACACTTTGCCGTTTTTCTCTTCCCTGGTACTGAAAACAGTGAGTTTTTAACCTTTGATAGCACCGCCGACTGGTGCCGTGGTGTCTGGGTTTTACGTTTGATCTGGACATCAAAGCTTTCTCAGACCTAGCATTACAGAAATGATGGGGCGTGCGTGGTCAAAAAGTATTTTCCTCTTGTTTTCAATCTTATTGCATTTCTATCATTTTCTGGTGGACGTTTATGCTTTTAGAGAATGATAGAAAATTATTGTGGGCTCTTTAATTCCTTTTTAACTTGTGTCATTCGGATGCTGCTGGGGCTGTCCCGTCACATAGCTCCCCAATTTAAGTAGGTTCATTAATGAAGCCTATAACAGAGCCTCGGCAGCATTCAAGAATGTATCTAAGTTCTCTCTGTTCTCCAACTGCCTCCAAGTCTGGGTTCCCAATATTCTTTGTGGCAGTGGGATGTTCTATGAGTCAAAAGAAATATCCCATGTCCATTCTCCCAGGATAAATCTTGCAAATCTTTGCTCCTGGTGTTGTGTCGGATTTCCGGGCTATTGCTCGGTAATGTCCTGTCCTCTGGAGGTTTTACTTTTTCCCAGCCGGGAAATTGCAAAATGTATAACAAGATTCTCCTGCGCCGCAGAGAGACTGTTATTATCCACTTTATTTCTGGCCCTTGTCCTATAAGCAGAGGAAGTGCCATCAGTGTTTTCTTAAAAGAATTGGTCGCAGTAATGTTGCTCCATTTTCTTTTCCTCCATCGGCCAAAGATCATAATAAAATCCTTTAATCTCCTCCTTTTGGCAGGAAATTTGCTAAACATCATAGTTTTATGATGTGCATTCAACTCGTACTTGCCTCTTTCTTGGTAGGGCGTCTGTTTACTCCCTCCTGATTTAAGAGAGTTCTTCCCTCGATAATTCTTTATCCAGGTGAGTTCCTCTTCAACAGAGTTCCATTTTGAATCTGTGTTTGAAAGTATAAGGCTAGAAGTTGTCCAGCTTTGAGAAATCATGTTGTTCCCCAAGAACTGTGAATTTGTATCACTCCTTGTAGAAGTATACATAAACAGCTGTTCTCCACATCCATCATTGGTTGAAGTGAAAGGTAAACAAGGTCCTGAGTGTTGAGTATACCAACCGCTCCGGTTTTGTTCCGCTGCAGAGTCCATCATTTGTGATCCCCTGTTAGCTTCAGCTGTGTTGATGATAGGTATTACCTTCATCCTGTCCAAAGAAGTATTTTCTTCTTTGTTGTTAGCAGACATGTTTATCGTCCCTGAATCAGAGTCCGTGGTATTATCTACATAAATGCTTTGTATATCTTGAAATTCCTTTGTGAAAGACTCCAAGATACTGACATCGTAAGAATTCTCCTCCGTGTCTTGTTTTTCCTCCATGGCCGGGCTCTCTTGTGCCAAGTCCAATTGAAGTATTCTCTCCCTGGTCTGGTTTTCTTGTTCCAAATCCAATAGAAGTGAATGTTGTGGGATGTCATTTTCACTGCCATATCCCACCTGAGATAAGTAATTCAAACTGATAATTATTTCATCTTGTGTGGCCACACAGAAAGAAACACTGGAATCCTGTTTTACATCCATTCCAGTCTCAGCTGAATTCATTTCCACTCCTAGTTTCTCTGAACTGAAGGGAATAAAAGAGTCGGGTAAGGTCTCGCCTTCGATCTCTTTAATAGTTTTCCTCAGGTCCTCCTCCTCCTGTTGGATTATTCTCCTTTGGGAAGTCTTAAGAAGCTCCTGAGATTGCTGGGTTGCCAAGCCAGCAAATCCGCTTTCATTGCGGTGTAAACATTTATCACGTTTGTGACTGTTTACTGTACGCTTGGTACATTTTTCCATATTCCGTTTATTTTTCGGAATTGAGGTGGAAAGCATCTGCCTTTCTGTGCCTAAGTTTTTGTTTTTCTGAGCCATGGGGATTTGCAAAGGAATGCATGCCTCTTCTTTGTGACGGTCAGCTTCCCTGCTTTCTATCAGAGTTTCGGCTTGAGTGATTGGCTTTTCCTCAATCGAGCTGGTAGATTCCTCCATGTTCAGTGTTTCAATTTGCTTCTTCTTAATCTCATCTTCTTCAGCTTTGTGACGCATATCTGCTTCTAATTCTGCAAGTCTTTTCATCATCTGTTCATCTTCTTTGTCCCACCAATCCATTTCATCTCTAATAAATAGTTCTAGCTTCTCTCCTACTAAGCCGAGCCTTATGCCCCATCCTCTAGCGGACTCTAAGAAATCTGTGCGTGCATCCATGATCTCTTCTCAGCTTAAACTCAGGCAAGTAATTATATTATTACCCTACAGAGAGCTAGTCAGATTTATGATAGAGCAGGATAGTGACAAGAGGAACAGACACTGCTATGAGAATGATAGTAGTGAATTTGAGAGGGAAAGTTGATGCAAAGCAGTCCGTCATACACTGAATTAACTAAGCATTATCAAATTATTCATGATTAAATCAAATGATAAAGCATGTAATCAAAAAATCATCAAGTAAATCATCAATAAACTAATTAATATCACTAATTACTGTGATTATTAATTCTACAGTGGTGAATGATGTATATTAACTCATATGATATTATCCGTTATTAACTTTTTAACAAGTTATTTAAATTCTACAGACTTCCCTAGAAACAAATTCCTAAGTTAATACTTAGCAAATGTAATGGGTGAAGAATGAAAGAATGGTTTATGAAAATCAATAGTCTAGAATTTATTCTCTGATTCTATCATGGATAAGAAGTCCTAATGTGTCAAAATCTTGCCTACAATCAAGCAAGCTATTACATTAGAAATATATTATAACTAACTAATGCTGCTAAGAATGTAAGTGAGAATGACCTAGGTTCTATCCATGGGCAAGACCGGAATAATACCAGACTAACAGATTTGAAATAGGTTCGTTCCTTGCGAGCGAACCAAAGTGTTCTAGGGTTTACTCCCGGATTCTATAGCGGACGAGCAGACCAATAGGTTCTAGGGTTTACTCCCGGATTCTATAGCGGACGAGCAGCCCCAATATGTCACCAACTGGCTTGAGATAGCTCCCGGTTGGGCAACCACCCAGCCAACATCATTTTCTTCTGCTGGTGTTTAGTTCTGGATGCAGTTTAAGATCCCCTAACTCTGTCAGAAGGAACTAATTGCTACCCCAGATCCCAGAGAGAAAACGTGGAACAAATGTCTGTTATGCTGATTTAAGACACTGTCCCTGATACTCAAGAAAACAGCCAAGAAGTGGCTCGTTGAAGATAGAATATATCTATATAGATTTGGCTGTACTTGGTATCACCAGAAGTAAGAAAGGAGGAGTTAAGACATGCAACGTAATCTGGTTACTTATGACTGCATAGGCAAGATACCTCCCGGACATAGATTCCCACTTCTGGACAATATGTGTGAACCCCCACTAAATGATACAATAATGTGTGTACTTGATACGCTACACAAACATTTATAAACATTTAGAATTATACGGACAAATTGAGTTTTAAAATACAACAACTGTGTTTATTATTGCTATTGATGATCATATGATGATGATGATGATGATGATTATGGTATGGTATACGTAACTTATGAGGTCACATAGATCATGCTTCCCCCAGTGAGACGCAGTTCACTGTCAGATTGAAGGAGTCCAAATTGGTCCCTCACAAGGCTAAGTCACTTCCGGATATGGGTTGTTGACTGTCCATTGCTCCTAAGAGATCTGAAATGAAACGAACGGAGATGGGTAGTATCTACGTCTACACATCTCAAACACATATGTCTATACATTCATATAAACATACATTCAAGTCATAATATATGATGGTATGATGATAGATGATGGCATGTTACATAAACATATATCAGTTCTAAATAAATAAATATATATGTATATATTAATAAAACTATTTAGAACATCTATAGCTCAAAACATACATATTCATATACATTTGTGTAATGGAGTGTTTCCCATATAAGTTCACCTCACTTACTCTTTCCCTTTCTGATTCATTCATACTGTCTTGTCGGAAGGGCTGGTCGCACAGTCCTGTCGAACATTAAATGCCTTCCCAGAATCTGTCTGGGATATTGAATGTCCTAAGTCATGTCTGTCCTCATGCAGACATCATGCAGACAAGGTGAACTGGTGCCATTCCTCAAACCAAGTGGTTTCACCACAATCTTGGTAGGCACTCAAAGTGTTGGTCCAAATAATCAATGTTAATTGGACGCTATCAAGAGACTGGTAGCTCTCAGGAATTTCTCCTAAGTAGTCAGTCTCCCCAATGTTTAACATCATACAGGATGAATCTAAATGTATCTCCTGTACATGCATAAGCCACACGCTCATGTAGCTTGGATAATGGATTTCTCCAAATTATCACATACAACAAATCAGACAACCAAGTGGTGAATGAAAGAAGAAAATAGTTCTCAGTGAAATCGTAAAGCTAGAACTGGAACATTAAGTACAAAGAAAATCCACCAGTGTAAAGTTTGGGAGAATATGCAGAACAAGAAACTACACAAGCCTTCAGACTAGCAGACAACTAATCAGAGTAATGGTCTTACCTGGGTTATAGCTAGGAAATCCTGTCATACAACTTCGTACAGAAGTCCAACAGAACGAAATGTTAATATTTCTCCAGTAGGTATCCTAAGAATGCTATTGTGAATTTGCGTCTGAAGTCTTGCTGGCCATGCATGTAGTTTTATTCTCTTCAACCCTGGCTAGTTTTCACGTTGGCTAATTACTATGTCCACGTTCCTGTTAGCTCCACCTATTTTTCATGTAGGACGATTTACCCCGATGGATTAAGTGCCAAATTCTTTTCACCCCTCCTCCTTTCCTGTGAAGGGTAGTTTCATGTGTCAATCAAATTGACCGATGCCCCCCCCCCCCACGCCTGAAACAATGAAACCTGCTTTGGCGGCAATGCAGTTGCGTCATTACATTCCAATAGACTGGTAACACCAGCCTTCCCGGTTGCTGGCAGGAATGTGTCAGCCATGTGTTTCTACTTTGCCCCGTAGTATTGCGGAGAGGTGTTAAGCATCTGGTCCTAATTGCTCCTTTGTGGTGGCAATTACAGACGTCCCGGCTCCACAAAGTCTGGACTTTTAGATAGGTGTTAGGCCTGCATTAAATTGCCGTCTTTGGATCACACGGGGTTTTCCCCTGAGTAGCACTGCCATGTATCAAAGTCGTCTCCAGCCCAGATTTCACACTTTGCCGTTTTTCTCTTCCCTGGTACTGAAAACAGTGAGTTTTTAACCTTTGATAGCACCGCCGACTGGTGCCGTGGTGTCTGGGTTTTACGTTTGATCTGGACATCAAAGCTTTCTCAGACCTAGCATTACAGAAATGATGGGGTGTGCGTGGTCAAAAAGTATTTTCCTCTTGTTTTCAATCTTATTGCATTTCTATCATTTTCTGGTGGACGTTTATGCTTTTAGAGAATGATAGAAAATTATTGTGGGCTCTTTAATTCCTTTTTAACTTGTGTCATTCGGATGCTGCTGGGGCTGTCCCGTCACAATTACCATGTTACAGGTTCTTATTAAGGTTTAACCTCTGCAATGTTTTGGCAGTCTACGACTGACTTCTATTTAACAGTCTTCATGGTTGATTAGGGAGCCAAGATATGCAGCTTGCGGGGCAGGGGTTTCCCTTCTCACAGGAGAAGGAAGGCACCTCCTTCATTCTGCAAGTCTATGGGACACCCTTGGGCAAGATGCAGCATCTAATTAGCCTGCCTACCAGGGTAACCATGGGAACAGGTGGTAGATTGAGCTTCAGAACAGCCAACAGAATAGCTGTTGATTATGCTCTCAAGTTCATGATGGCTGGCTGAGGATCTCAGTATATAAAGGCTATGGTCAATGACCAGTATGGTCACTGTCAAGAAGGAAAACAAAGAAAGAATACCTTAATTACAAATGCTTAGGAAATAATGATTCCTCAGTTCAATTCAAAGATATTTAACAATGTTGAAATGTACACTGTTGAGAACATTTTACATCTAACCATTGCAAGAATGTATCATGTCTTTGCGACACCTATAATTGCCTCTGTCCACAGTTAGAGATACTTACCATGCTATAGTACTTCTGCATGAGAGACTGCCGCAGAGCAGTGGTTAGATTGTAGTCTTCAGAACTGTGATGAACTTGATGGGATGCCCAAACAATGTTGCTTTCTATAATCATAAAGTAAATTAACAGCTTAAAAACATAATCAACAGGGCATGTAAACTAAAGAAAAGCTTATTGTGGATATAAGCAAATAATACCATATATTATTAACAAAGATAATAAACGTGTTAAGGAAAATAAAAAGAAGAACATCTTTATTACTAAATAGAATACCTACTAAAGAAAGATAATATCAGCTTTGGGACGCAGAGGTGTTTCCAAGGCACCAGGGCCGGGTTATATACTGGCCAAGACCTATAGACGCGTCCTCGTCGAGCGTCCTGGGCAACAGGTCCCTTCGGGTTCCTGGCTAAAGTCAATAGGATCGCCGATTCCTCCGAAGTCGGAGAGTGTCTGCATGTACGGCGAGGAACCACCAGTCTGCACACCAATAAGCTAGACATGGGACAACGGATACTCACGCAAACCTCAGGTCCTGTATGACATCACACTGATGTTGGACAACAGGATGCCTTCATCCGACATACAGGACTTCGCGTTGGAGCTCAAGCCAACGAACACAAGCAAGCAGCAAGCAAGCATATCAGCTTTGATCTGAACTTAATGAAAGTAGAATTACAAACAAAAATACTCAAAACACTTAATAAATTAACCATAATAAGATCACATAAAGGTGACACAATAGTGCAGTGGTTGGAAGGTGGGCCTGCTAGCTTGTAGGTCATGTGTTTGAATTCTAACCAAGGCAAATTTTAATAAAAAATGTACAGTGGTTCACTGGTCTACCCAGCCCAACATAAGTCTGTACAACTATGGGGCTAGCACCATATACCCAGAACACCTCGGGGCACATACAAGGGTCCTTTACTTACTTGTAAGATCAAACAAGCTATGCTTTTGAGGGAATACAATAGATATAGGAAAAGCAAATGTAAATGATAGTATTTGACTGCACATAGTTATAATGAAAATTATGTGAGAAAATGATGTTGATGATTATGGGTACTCTATGAATAATTCAACTGTTAATCTGCTTTAACTGACATACAAACCATGGCTAAATCTATGAAACCAGTAGTACAAGAGGTCCACGGCAACAAACCCTATCAACCATGTCCAGGGGTTATTCCAAGGGAGATCAATAAGACGCCAGTTCTCATACAACCATACATACGTCACCAGCTCTATTGACCGGAACAATAAACTGCAAAAAATATATAACTTTAATACTAATAGTAAGGTGCAAAATATCAACAAATCAGTAATGATACAATAAACTTAGAATAAGGATGGACTTGCTCAGATGCACAAACTCCATAATACCAGCGAAAATCTTGAGAAAAAGATAAACAGGCACTATTGATTTACATCCTGGCACGAAAAATTACACACAAGAGATGAAAATATCCATCTCCTAAGTGAAAAAGAAGTGGTTACAAAACAACACAACTGTCCGCCACCAACTGGACAGTCTTCAAATAATACTTGCACAAAATAATGTTAATATGACCTCTGCTCCCCACCAAGCACAGCAGTCTCTAACGTTGCGATAATGGTGTCTGCCTGCAAGCTGCTCATTAACATCGACAAGACCAAGCTGAGTAAAAGCAGGAATAATTTTATATTATTCGGTGTGATCAGGCGCAGACTATTCCACAAACTGGCTCCCTTTAGGCTCTGAAATCCAATCTGGCGCAGCATTTTCTCTGCATATGCACAGTTGGTGAAATTTCCATAATGTCCATGTGTATCTGCTATTGTCAGGATCCTCGCCGGTACTACAAAGTTTGTGCACTGAGCTGAGATTCTCCGGACTCAGGCTTGAGTTAGGAGTAGAACGGAGCACCTATGTGTGCCATGATGTTGATCCATCGACTAGACTAGACTAACTGTATCTGCTATGGACCAAATTATCAACTGGAAGAAAATGTAGCCTAAAATTGGCAGCAGGCTGATCATGATGAAGGATCTCAAAAACAATCATGTCACTCCTTTCATTGACTTCCTGGATGGAGTCAGTAGCAACAAATTTAAAAAGCAGACACACCAGGTGCACAAATGATATCAGACTTATCTATATCTTGATGACTCTCAGTAAAATCAGTGGTAGGAAAATCCTCAAATGTACAAAGAAGAGGCACTTAAACGCCACCATGTTTCTGTGATTGCTGAACTGTTGAGTAAAAACTTCTCCCAGTATATTCAGGAATGCTGGTGAGGGCCATTGGAGATATGTTCAGCCATTGTAGAGCTGACTATTCCACTTTCACTAATGGCTGTTTTTGAATCTGGTTGTAGGATAAGTTGACTTTGGCTTGCAGTTTATATATGAATACGTATAGTGTCTTCATCTGATTGTACATAACATCAGGGGGCTGAGTGGTCTCGAGGTATGGTGTCTGCCTCGAGTGCTGGAGGTCCCGGGTTCAGGCCCCGGTGAGGACCAGGATTTATTTAAAAAATCCACCTGGACTTCCAGTAATAAAAATTTCCCCTGGTCTCTGGGTAGTGAGATCGGATGCCCGTGCGTATTGCTGCGCACATAAAAAATCCCTTGGCAGTTGGAAATAAAAAAAAAGTAGCCTAACGGCGCTGCCCAGGCAAAATTTCGAGTTAAAAATCTACCCAAAGTATTTCAGAATCCTCGCCGATGCAACAGAGTTTGTGCATTGAGCTGAGTTTCTCCAGACTCAGGTTTGAGTTAGGAGGAAAACGGAGCACTTATGGGTTAAACCATGTGCTGTCATGATGATCCAACGACTAAACTAAACTAAACATATATAACATCAAGGTAACGCAAACCAGTGCAATTATTGATGGTTTTCTTAGGCAGAGATGTCATCTTGTTATGATTTGCTATAAAAGAGTGTCATAGCTTACAATTTTTGATGGTGGCCGGAATCTTCTTGATTTGATCATCACCAAAGTCCACATAATGCAATTGTTATGATTTTGAAAAGAGAACTTGGAAATATTCAAGTAAAGGAATGATGTTGGCAGATCTACGTGATTTGGCTTATATCTGTAATTTCTGGTTACCTGGGAGTTTTGTATGAAGTCGGTCTGAAATTTAATTGTAGTTTATCAGCATTCCGCATGCTTCATATATAGCAGAATGTTGCATGTTGATGAAGAGAAGTTCATGGGCCTTTACGGCTCAAGCTGGAGGGAGAATTGTGAAGGAAGATTGGTGCTTTTGCCTTGACCACACGTAGTCTGACTATGGAAGTCATGGCAGTAAGCACAGGGAGGCCCCGCTATACGTCGCTTCGGTTTACGTCGTTTCACTATAACATCGTTATCACATAGGCGACATAACTTCACTTTACATCGCTATGTTCCACCATAACCTCATCACTCAGTTTTTGTAGTAAGTTTTGCGTTAACATCGCCATTTTACATTTTGTGCAGTGTGTTTTTCCAAGATTTTATAGTGTAATCACCCATAATTATGAATTCAAAGCGCACAGTAAGTGCTGATACTGTATCTGTTGTAAGAGAACCAGGAAAAGTGTTACTCGTACCAGAAGTACTCTTATGGAGAACATGGAAGGACTATTGGCCGTCTGGATTGAAGACCAGAACCAACTTAATGTGCCTGTGAGCAAGATGGTTATCCAAGAGAAAGCAAAGTCTCCCAATGAAGATCTAGCTAAGAAAGCGGTTGAGAGCAGTACTAGTAGTGCTGACAATAGTTTTGGAGCGAGTTGTGGTTGGTTTGAGCGCTTTAAGAAGCATTCACACCTGCACAATATTCAGATAACAGGTGAAGTGGCAGGAGCTTATACTGCAGCTGCAGAGCATTTCCCTTGAGAGTTAAAGGCCATGATTGAGGAGGGTGGTTACTCTCCCAAGCAAGTCATCAATGTTGACAAGACAGGGCTTTATTGGAAAAGACTGCCACCATGGACTTGTATTTCAAAAGATGAGAAGACTGCGCCTGGCTTTAAAGCTGTCAAAGATAGGCTTACTCTTCTTCTAGGTGGCAACGCTGAAGGAGATTTCAAGTTCAAGCCCTTATTGGTGTACCACTGTGACAAAACGCCAGTGGCCCATGTCCTCAGGCCTTCTTTGGGTTTGGGTAAACAGGGGGGAAACAGCTTTCGGGAACCCTCAGTTCCCTTATTCGTTCAATCACCATGGAAGATAGTTCTCTCGGATACTTTAACAACACGATCTTTTTAATAGAATTATTGGAAATATGTCTTTTCTTTGGGGAAAACCCGATAGGGCACCTTGCACCAAATACACACGGGTTCAACTTCTGGGGAAAACAATGTCCGTTTAATCAAGTATGATTTGTAGACTGCCTCATGTCTATTTGACACTTCAAAGAGTGCGACAAATGAAGCGCAGCATGCTGATGGTTGACTGAAAGGTAATAAGGGGGTTTATTTAATACTGCTAGACCTTGGTCTATAAAGCTAACTGGTTGTCTCGACTGGTGAGACGAATTGGCTAAACGGCAGTCTTGCCATATTGGTAGTGGGTTGACCGTTGGCCAATCTAGCTAAGCGTCTTGTTCTTGGCATTGCCTGGGAATGAATCTGAGCAATATAGCTCCCCATATGATTTCGCTTGTTCTTGGCAGCAGATGGGCGGGTGCTATCTTTCTTCCTACGGCCTGAACTCGGCATAGTAGCATCTCTCATTGAAATATAAACACAATATATATATACAGTATGCCGGAAAGGGGGGAGGGCTTCGTGGGGACGGATTCCACCCATCTGTCTTCTTGAGCCGGAAGAGGCTATCCACAGTGCTATCTCTTTCATCTTTTGGCAGATGGGGTGGCCAGGTGGACTGAATGGTTACTGGTTGATAGGATGATGTCGGGGATATAAATAAACTTCTTTATCTCACTGAGAGAACCTGAACTCCTCTGAATCTAGGTGTTATGTGAGGCACTGCCGGCACATTGCGGCGACAGCTCAGACAAGAGCATCGGCCGGAAGGGGTAGTATCTTCTTTCCAAGGGTGTAGCATAGGTGGGAGCGCAAGCGCAATTGAAATACCACTACTTTTATCGTTTCTTTACTTATTCAGTCTCTTGGTAGAGATTTGTTCGCAGAAGACGAGCATAATCTCCGGCGGGCCTATTCTCGCTGGTCGCGAGATCCGCACAGTGGAAGTATGGGTGATTTGCTTGCAAATAGACAGGCAATATCTCCTGCGGTAGCTATGGCGGGCCTATTCCCGCTGGTCGTGGGGACCGCTATAAGCCAGGCGGGGAGTCTGACGATAGTGCACGCTTTACACAGGTCCGGACACTTGTGATTGACAGATGTGCGCGCTCTCATGGTCCGGGCTCGTACAAGGCCCTCACCTGTGGGACATGGCTGAACGCCTCTAAGCCGGGTCCCTTGGGTGTCAGGGTCTGGCCATAACTCGCCACCGGCTCGTGGTGGTGAGGTCTCGGTGGATTGACGCTGAGCCGCCAGTGTCTGCAGCCTACCTTGTGCCAGACGTATTGGTTACCCATTCCTCTGGAATACACAAGACTAGGCCGAGGGAGAGATCATGTCGTTTGGGCATCACATGATCTCTGAAGCTCTGCCCAGACATTGTGATGGAATATTGGCCACATTCCACTCACATACTTTGGTCTGTCAAGACTGCAAGGTGTCTACTTATTCTTGCTGGGAATGGGGAACAACACTTCTTTGATTATTCACACAACACAATAAGAGCTTTGTCGTGTGAAAGAGAGGGTTTGCCAGTGAGAGAGAGGCCAGGAAACGAATGTGCCCAATAATAATAAAGGCTTGGTATGAGTGTGGAGAGTGAGTCTTGTAGGCAAACAGTACCTAGGGTCAAACGACAAGACTTCGTCAAGCTGAAGGCCTAGTCTAGAAAAGACGCCGCCAATCCAGGACCTCTTGTAAGGTCAGGCTAATTCACGCAGGTCTGGTAAAAAGTTATATATCTATTAATATTATATATTTTGTTGATAGCAGCTGATGTGCTGAGACCATTAGGAGTCTCCATGTCGGCTGTACCAGAAGTTTAGGCTGGAGACTCTTACAACTGTTTATCCTTTACAGAGTCCTTCTTTTTTGGAGGTGAACTGAGCTGAAGGTCTCGACAGGGCTGCTACACAGAAAGTTATGTTTTAGCCGAGTCCTTATCAAGTTTTGGGCCATACCAGGCCAAGGGTATGATCTCTACCAGATAGAGCCACAGCTGGCCCAAAAGAATGACCATCAGTCTTTCCAACACCTCACCAGTCATCTCAATACGCTAGGATCGAGTCAGTTTGTATTCTGGACTGAACCCCGCATAAATATCAGACCCACCCATCCTTGTCTGAGACAGTGAAGGATACCTACCCAATTCCCGCTCAGGAACTATTTCCCTTTGTAGGAACTTTTACTTAGCATTGTGACCAGGGATCACAGGACATTTTCCCACGAACATTAGTCTGGTTCCACGGAGACCTGTTGTTAGCCCAACGTACCGGGAGGGAAAGCAAGGAGGACTTATGATTCAGTGAGCGATATGTGGACAGAACGGACCTTGACTACAGCTTGGTCTATGATGTAAAGCCATGATGCTCTGTGTCTGAACTGAACTCTGTGTCCCGGTTTTGTCTGTGTAGAACTATCTGTTTTAACTGCCTTAATGTTTTCCTGTGCTGTTCTTTATTAGGTTAATAAAATTACTTTCAAGTTATTCTGACGATCGCCATGTTATTTATGCGTCAGCCAGAAATACACCTTAGGGACTAGGTCCCGAGGTCGAAAGAGAGAGTGACAGTGAGTCCAGGGAACGGAGGAGGGTTGGCAAGTGTGGCGAAACGCCAATGGCTCATGTCCTCAGGCCTTCTTTTATTTTGGGTAAACAGGGGGAAACAGCTTTCGGGAGCTCTCAGTTCTCTTGTTCGCTCAATCACCATGGAAGATAGTTCTTTGGGTTACTTTCACAACACGATCTTTTCATGGAGCGATTAGATATATGTCTTTCCTTTCGGGTAGACCCGATGGAGCGTCTTGCGCCAAATGCGCACTGGTGCGACTTCTTAGGCAATTCATGTCCTTTTCTAAACTTACCGTTACCCACTGCATAATGTCAAGATGTCAAGTTGAAGATTGGGACATTTTATGTGCAGAATACTGCTGGTGTATGAAAGGTAATCTTAGGTTGTAATTAGTCCTGCACTGATAAATTTTTATTGTCTTAACTACTGAGATGAATTGGCGAAACGGCAGTCTTGCCATATTGGGAGGGGGTGGCCGTTAGCCAATCTGGCTAAGCGTCTTGATCTTAGCATAGCAAGGGAACAAATCTGAACAATAAATATTTCCCAAATGATATCGCTGGTTCTTGGCAGCCGATAGACGAGTGCTATCTTTCCTTCTACGGCCTGAACTGGGCATACTGTCATCTTTCTGTAGAATATAATCATTGGATAGCTACGGTATGCCGGAAGGAGGGAAGGGCTCCTTGGGGATGGGGTCCACCAATCTATGATCTATCTTCTTGAGCCGGAAGAGGCTATCCACAGTGCTATCTCTTTCGTCTTTTAGTCGATAGGATGATGTCGGGAAGATAATGGACTTCTCTATCTCACTGAGAGAACCTGAACTCATCTGAATCTATGGGTTATTTGAGGCACTGCTGGTACATTGCGGCGACTGCTCAGAAGAGAGCAGTGGCCGGACGGGGTAGTATCTTCTTTCCTATTCTTGCTAGGAATGGGGAACAACTCTTCTTTGATTACTCACACCACACCACAAGAGCTTTGTCGTGAGAAAGGCATGGTTTGCAAGGGAGAGAGAAGCCGGGAAACGAATGTGCCCAATAATAATAAAGGCAGGGTATGAGTGTGGAGAGTGAGTCTTGTATGCAAAAGGGTGCATAGGGTAGCCGACAGGACGTCTACAAGTTGGAGGTCTACTCAAGCCAGGACGTAGCCAATCCAGGGGCTACCTGACATGTCAGAGCCATTCAAGCAGGCCACTTATCTAACTGACTTGGTAAGCCAAAATGCATAACCAATTTATTAATTGAGGACCAATTGGACCTCAGGATTGTGGTGCATGAGTCAGCTTGGTCGCTCACTAATCTTTGTCATCTACAGGGTCCTTCTTTTGACCGTAAAGTGTGTTGAAAGACTCGACAGGGCTTCTATGCCCAAAGTTATAAGCACCTGATGAAGCCAGGGCAAGTCAGTGGACATACCAGGTATAATGTTTCTAATTTTAAGGGAGAAGCATTACAAAAATTAAATGAGTGACAAAACCACAACTCAAGTCTTCTCATCGACTTAAGGTCGAGTGTTTGCTGATGATTCTGTTTGGACCTACGCCAATTCTCATCCTTGTCCGGGACAGCGAAAGACTCTGACTCATTCCCTATACACAATCTGGTCTCAGGACTTTAGTTCCCAACCTAAATTGTGCCAAGTGATCCCATGGCATTTTCCCAGACCAGATGAGTGACTATATCGTGTTGGCCTCGGAAACCTGAAAACTAAATTGGGCCAAGTGAGCCCATGGCACTTTCCCAGACCAGATGAGTGACTATATCGTGTTGGCCTCGGAAACCTGGAAGCTGTTGTTCGAACAACCGACGCTGGATAGAGAGACTGGAAACTTTGCCCGGTGAGGCAGTTGTGAACTAACAGGACAAGATAGAGATCTGTGGTCTATGATGTTCAGAGTTTTCTTGCTTCATATCTGGACTAGAGTTATCTCATCAGTTTTTGTTTTTCTAGATTTGTATAGGTTTATCTGTCTTGGTGTTCTTCTGTGTTGTCTTTATTACGGTATTAAATTTTAATTATAGTGACTGAGACGATCATCATGTTACGTTTGTGTCAGCCAGAAATACACTGCAGGAAGTAGACCCTGAGGTCGAAAGAGAGAGTGACAGTAAGTTCGGGGAACGGATGAGGGTTGGCAGCAAAGACCTATCCCCAGCCAGGGCAAAAGAATAAGTTTGAAATATTGTGACGGGACTATTTGGGACCCTCCCCATAGCTTGTTACAGCAAGCAAAAACCTATCCCAGCCAGGGCTATAGAATAGTATTGAAACATTGTGACAGGAGATTTGGGACCCTCCACGTAGCTTGTTACAACCACTCAGAGACACCAAGGGCTCTGAAGGGCTACTCAAAGGAATACTTGCGCGTTACATGGCATGCCAACAGAAAGGCTTGGATAACAGGAACGTTATTCCAGGAATGGGTAACTGTTTATGCTATTCCTGCTCTAAGGGAATACTGTGCTAGAGAAAACCTGTTCTAGATATTTAAGATATTGCTGCTATTTGATAATGCCCCTGATCATCCAGTCAATCTGGACGACTTGTCCGAGAACGTCAGTATTCATGCCACCAAACACAACTTCATTGATCCAGCCAATGGACTAAGGTGTAATTGCAACTTTCAAAAGTTATTATTTGCGTCCCACCTTCTCAAAGCTCATCAAGGCTATGGATTGTTATGGATAGCTATGAATTGCTTGCATCACATGGGGAAGAGTTGTCTAATAAGGATCTAATGCAACTCGACGTGCAGAGAGTTCAGCAGGAAGAGGAGCACCCTGTTGCAACCTCCTACCTCGATTGTTGACAGCTGAACGTTTGTCAC
Source organism: Cepaea hortensis (assembly GCA_963921405.1). Classification (NCBI taxonomy): domain Eukaryota; kingdom Metazoa; phylum Mollusca; class Gastropoda; order Stylommatophora; family Helicidae; genus Cepaea; species Cepaea hortensis. The sequence goes on from OY992897.1 coordinate 52,003,629, forward strand.
AATTCTTTCAATTGATTGATGTGATTTTTTTTTCTTTCGCATATCCTGTACATGATATCGCTGTCAACGCCAGCATTTTACCACTGTAGTTGATTTCTTGGCAAGATTACACTCAGTAGTTTGCCATTGCTTTCTGAGCGGCGGGCTCACTAATCCCGTAAGTTACCAATGCGGTGAGAACCGCTTCCAATTCTCGCGCACTGTCCAAGCTGACAACTGACATCGTCCTAGCTGAAATATACACATGTTCACACACTGTATTTAATTTAATTTTATGGGAAATAGTGTTTTGCTATACGTCATTTCACTTAAAGTCGCGTTTTCCAAGAACGTAGCCCTGATGTTAACCGGGGCCTCCCTGTAAAGCAATTACATGGCTCGAGACATAGACATTCACTTGGGTTTGTTTCCTTAGTGACTTAATATACTGAATGCTCTACGAGAAGTAAATCATTTGCGAGAACCAATTTCTGGCTGTGAATCTACATCAATGGTCAGGCTGCGAGAACAGCAAGTTGAAAGAGATATCGCCAAACACAGTATTGATAGCTGAACATGCAGGAGATCCACAAAAACTGCTGGACATTGTAGTAATACAGTGTGGGGAAAAAACTGTGTTTACATTACTACAAGGTGTTGATCCCACTGTCTGTCTAATAACATTATTTCTTACTTGGTCTTGTATAGTCAAGTTGGCAGCTCTTCTCAAGCATTTCATCTCGTAGGTGTTTGCATAAGTTTGATTTGGATAAGTCCAAGTTTGACATTTTTAGCAATGGGTTTGTGTGAATATGCTATTTATAATAGTTTTACAGACATAGGTATATTTGAATGTTTCAGTATAGGTGATCTGATTTTAATGTGTCTATCTTTTCTGCTATCTTCTGTTTTATCTTTATTTTCTCAAACCTTACAAAACCCCATCTGGAATGTTATGTTATGTCAAATGATGTCGTTGTCCAATGGCATTCCTCATGCTCAGCATGGTACTAATTGTGGTAGTGATCATAATATGGGACCACCCAGGAAGGTTAACTGGGTCATCAAATGCCCAAAGAATTTGGATGTGTTGGCCGAAACGTAAATATATTGCAGCTCTACTGTAAAAAGACGCAACACATTTACGTTCAAAACAAACATTTCAGATGAATAAGAAGTAATATAAAACCTATTGAAAACATTGAAGGAACATGTGTGATTTGATACAAACACTATAGAAGCACATACTTACGCATGCATTTGAGATAATAAACCATGGCTCATGCTATTTACTCCATCATTGATCCTTGGCATTTCCTTGCCTTGCAGCTTCAAGACAATGCATTCAAGTACAACCATGACAATAAAGTAAGGGATTGCCTACAAGAAAGATTTCAGAAAATTTTGATTATCATACACTTCAACAGAAACAATTATATTTTACATTCAGTTGTCAAAAGCAACAACGATTCGCCTAAACGAACATCCTTTGATTGATTGATTGATTGATCTAGGAACCAACATCACAGCATTCCCATAGGCGCTCCGTCCCCATCCTCAGCAGCCAGCAAAGATTTCCAACAACAATAGTTCCAGTAGCAATCTGATTATATGTCCGTCTCGCCTTTCCTCTGAGCGTCAAGCATCTGCCAGATTCCCTTGTCACTCCTCGCTGCCTAATTCTTGCCAGACTATGGTGATCCATTAGCTCCTCCGAGGTTTACACGTGCTCCCACAAGGCCGCAACCACGTCTACCTTGTCATCCATCAATACTCCACCAAGTTTTGCGAAGCCAGTCAACACAACAGAAATGATTAAAGCTTTAGAAGAGTATGGACTAGATCAAGTCACCAGACTGCTGAACACATTATATGATACTGGAGATATACCTCCTGAATTATGTAACTGTATTTATTGCAATCCCAAAGAAATCAGGAGCCTTGGAATGTGATCAACATAGAACAATTAGTATAATGAGTCACATCACAAAGAGTTTGCTACGAATTATCATGCAAAGAGAGAGGAAGAAATTACAACCTGAAATAGGGGAAGAACAATGTGGGTTTGTAGAAGGAAAGGGTACAGTAAATGCTGTGTATATGCTGCAAACAGTTATTGAACGTGCTATAGAAGTAAACAAGAATATATACATCTTTGCTTTATTGATTACACAAAAGCTTTTGATAGAGTTAGACATGTCAACATGGTGGATATGCTTGCAGATCTACAAATTGATGGGAAAGACAGTAGACTTATAAAAAAACATATATTGGAAACAACAAGCTGCCATAAGGATTGATAATGAAGTGGGACAATATCAGCCTATTAAGAGAGGTGTTAGGCAGGGATGTGTAATGTCTCCAGATCTTTTTTCCCTGTACAGTGAAAATATTTTGAGAAATGTAGAAGATATACATGGAATCAGCATTGGAGGATGAAACATCAATAACATTAGATATGCGATTATATATGGTACAGGAACACTCGGAAGAAGACCATGGTGAAAGTCTAGAGGGGTGACACCAAGAGTTTACCGCACTGGGTGACACCAACCCCAGTGACGCCACTTGGTGGGGGACTCGTTATATTAAACAGGGAGGGGAGATCATCAGGGAGGAAATATGCTCTGCTTAGTAGTCAATCATTAGATGTAAACCTTGGCACCTAACCTCCTCCTTCCCACTTCTTGGGGATACCAAGACCAACTACTTTTACCTTTTTTATGAGCCATGTTCAGTTGTGTGCTTGTGTATCCAGGGACTTGGTCTTTATTCAGTCTAAAAGAGACATTTGCCCTGAGTTTGCTTGCTTGGATTGGGAGCGCTGGGGAGGTGAACTATAACACCAGTGTGAGTGATAACTCAATTAGCTAACAAACAGGAGTTCACAAAACTCCTTAGTTTAGTAACTTCTGACAATTGGGCATGAATTGTCATGAATGAATTATTGCAACTCCCATTCAGCACTGCCTGCTGGTCAATCCTTGCACTCCCAGTCACACTGTGATTATGACCCTGCACAAGTTTGACATATACAAACAGTAGTATGAACATCATGTAACATACGAGGGGAAGTCAATAAGTAAGTCACAAATAATTGTAGCAAAATAACTAAATATGATAACAACTTGAAACCAGTTTATTTTTATACATACATTGTCCCTTTATTTCTCAACATAGTTTTCATCAACATTGATGCACTTATCCCATCGTTTTATCAGTTGTCCCAAACCGGCTGAATAGATCTGTGTGCCCTGTTCTCATTTACCTGCCATCCCACAAAACTTTGTGACTTACTTATTGACTCGCCCTTGTAACTTTTTCTACCCAGCTATGCACCACCTTATTGGAAATCGCTAGGGGCTAAGTCCACTGAAAACCCACCTTGGCGGGAGACATTTCACGAATGACGCCGAAGTTGAATGTGAAGTGAAAATGTGGGTTAGAAAACAGAGCACACAGATCTATGCAGTCGGTTTGGGAGAACTGATAAAACTATAAGTTCATATAGAGGAATATGTCAGCTTTTGGTATATCGAGTTATATGTAAGCTTTTGGTATATATAGGAATATGTCAGCTTTTGGTATATAGAGTTATATAAAAGCTTTTGGTATATAGAGGAATGTGTCACTTTTCCTCTATATTCCTCAATATACCAAAAGCTGACATATTCCTCTATATACCAAAAGCTGACATATAACTCTATATACCAAAAGCTGACAGATTCCTCTATATACCAAAAACTGATATATTACTCTATATACCAAAAGCTTACATATAACTCTATATACCAAAAGCTTACATATAACTCAATCTACCAAAAGCTTACACATAACTCAATCTACCAAAAGCTTACATATAACTCAATCTACCAAAAGCTTACACATAACTCAATCTACCAAAAGCTTACACATAACTCAATCTACCAAAAGCTTACATATAACTCAATCTACCAAAAGCTTACACATAACTCAATCTACCAAAAGCTTACATATAACTTCAAATACCAAAAGCTTGCACATAACTCAATCTACCAAAAGCTTACATATAACTTCAAATACCAAAAGCTTACACATAACTCTATATACCAAAAGCTGACATATAACTCTATATACCAAAAGCTGACAGATTCCTCTATATACCAAAAAGCTTACATAAAACTCAATCTACCAAAAGCTTACACATAACTCAATCTACCAAAAGCTTACACATAACTAAATCTACCAAAAACTTACACATAACTCTATATGCCAAAAGCTAACATATTCCTCTATATACCAAAATATTACATATAATTGATTATTTGGTTGTTTCGGGATTTGAAATTTAAATATTGAGCACAACCCACTACTGGCAACGCCGATCGCATTCCGGCACGAACCTAAGGCCTATCCACGTCATGGAAGCACTATACTCGAGTTTCGCCCTCGTTTGAGCTCGTCAGTAGTGCATATCCCTGACCGGATCCGGAAACAAGCCCCGGATCACGCGTGTGAAGCGGGTGTGTAACCACGCAGCACACACTGGACACGCCAAATTATCACACCGGAATACCACAACGCTACCCATCGTAGGCTATGCTCAAGATTGCCCAATCGCCGCGACTGACGTCCGTCAATCGATGTGGACCCGAACGATCAGGACTTCTCACCGGCAAGGAACACCAGGCCTCCTAAATCCAGTGAGCAACAATAAAATTGATTATTTGGTTGTTTCGGGATTTGAAATTTAAATATTGAGCACAACCCACTACTGGCAACGCTGATCGCATTCCGGCACGAACCTAAGGCCTATCCACGTCATGGAAGCACTATACTCGAGTTTCGCCCTCGTTTGAGCTCGTCAGTAGTGCATATCCCTGACCGGATCCGGAAACAAGCCCCGGATCACGCGTGTGAAGCGGGTGTGTAACCACGCAGCACACACTGGACACGCCAAATTATCACACCGGAATACCACAACGCTACCCATCGTAGGCTATGCTCAAGATTGCCCAATCGCCGCGACTGACGTCCGTCAATCGATGTGGACCCGAACGATCAGGACTTCTCACCGGCAAGGAACACCAGGCCTCCTAAATCCAGTGAGCAACAATAAAATTGATTATTTGGTTGTTTCGGGATTTGAAATTTAAATATTGAGCACAACCCACTACTGGCAACGCCGGTCGCATTCCGGCACAAACCTAAGGCCTATCCACGTCATGGAAGCACTATACTCGAGTTTCGCCCTCGTTTGAGCTCGTCAGTAGTGCATATCCCTGACCGGATCCGGAAACAAGCCCCGGATCACGCGTGTGAAGCGGGTGTGTAACCACGCAGCACACACTGGACACGCCAAATTATCACACCGGAATACCACAACGCTACCCATCGTAGGCTATGCTCAAGATTGCCCAATCGCCGCGACTGACGTCCGTCAATCGATGTGGACCCGAACGATCAGGACTTCTCACCGGCAAGGAACACCAGGCCTCCTAAATCCAGTGAGCAACAATAAAATTGATTATTTGGTTGTTTCGGGATTTGAAATTTAAATATTGAGCACAACCCACTACTGGCAACCCTGATCGCATTCCGGCACGAACCTAAGGCCTATCCACGTCATGGAAGCACTATACTCGAGTTTCGCCCTCGTTTGAGCTCGTCAGTAGTGCATATCCCTGACCGGATCCGGAAACAAGCCCCGGATCACGCGTGTGAAGCGGGTGTGTAACCACGCAGCACACACTGGACACGCCAAATTATCACACCGGAATACCACAACGCTACCCATCGTAGGCTATGCTCAAGATTGCCCAATCGCCGCGACTGACATCCGTCAATCGATGTGGACCCGAACGATCAGGACTTCTCACCGGCAAGGAACACCAGGCCTCCTAAATCCAGTGAGCAACAATAAAATTGATTATTTGGTTGTTTCGGGATTTTCCGGTGTGATAATTTGGCGTGTCCAGTGTGTGCTGCGTGGTTACACACCCGCTTCACACGCGTGATCCGGGGCTTGTTTCCGGATCCGGTCAGGGATATGCACTACTGACGAGCTCAAACGAGGGCGAAACTCGAGTATAGTGCTTCCATGACGTGGATAGGCCTTAGGTTCGTGCCGGAATGCGATCGGCGTTGCCAGTAGTGGGTTGTGCTCAATATTTATATTACATATAACTCTATACATCAAAAGCTGACATATTCCTCTATATACCAAAAGCTTACATATAACTTTATATACCAAAAACTTACATATAACTCAGTCTACCAAAAGCTTACATATAACTACAAATACCAAAAGCTTACATATAACTCAATCTACCAAATGCTTACATATAACTACAAATACCAAAAGCTGACATATTCCTATATATGCCAAAAGCTTACACATAACTCAGTCTACCAAAAGCTTACATATAACTTAATTTACCAGAAGCTGACATATTCCTCTATATACCAAAAGCTGACATATTACTCTATATATACCAAAAGCTTACATATAACTCTATATACCAAAAGCTTACATATAACTCTATATACCAAAAGCTTACATATAACTACAAATACCAACAGCTGACATATTCCTCTATATGCCAAAAGCTTACATATAACTCAATCTACCAAAAGCTGACATATTCCTCTATATACCAAAAGCTGACATATTACTTTATAACCAAAAGCTTACATATAACTCTATATATCAAAAGCTTACATATGACTCCATATATTAAATGTCACAAAACACAAATGCATGCTCACCTCATCTACAAAATTAGGCACATCTTTCAATTTTTCAAATGAAGTCTCATTGGGAGTTACCATGTAGAACATGGCCCTCAGATTGATTAAAAATGGTTGGGATTTAACTGCAGTCATGATTAACTGCAAGATGTCAGTTCACTGAAAAATTGTTTCAATAAGACACTAAATGTTATTTAATTTGTTTCAAACACTTTACAGATAGGTCATCATGTACATTCACACCCTTCAATCTTCATTACTGTACATCACTTTCACTTTTCAACATCATGAACATGTTTCAATATCTTCTGCATCAAAAAAAAGTTAGATGCATATTCTTCTTAGGATGTTGCAGTCAACTCCAGCATTTTTGGCTGTTTGTGATTTCTTGGCAAGTTTACATTCAGTAGTTTGCCACTGTTTTCTGAGTGACCAGCACTCATACCATTTTATAAAAACCAATGCAAGGTGGCCTTCTGCCGAATTGCCTGCAGCTGTGTTCTGAACGTGGTATGCAGGATTATGATCTGCATCCGTAACCCCTTCGCCACAGAGCAAGCAATTTTTTAAAACTTTTTTTTGCATGTCCTTTACAGGACATTGCAGTCAACACCAGCATTTTTCAGCTGCTGTTGATGTCTTGGCAAGTTTTACGTTCAGTAGTTTGCCATTATTTCTGAACGACCGGCGCACATACCTCTGTAAATAAATAGTGTGATGCGATCCGCTGCCGAATCTCGCACAGCTATGTTTTGTACATAAGTATACGGGATTGCGAACAACGTCCTTAATCCCTTTGCCAGGGAGACCGGCTAAAAGATGCTTCTTAAAAGATGCCCTCTAAAGATGTATGTTAGATTACACCTTGTGATATTGTGGTACTGACCATATCACTGACTGAATGCTGATTGGTCTATACAAAAATTAGTTTATTGTTTGAAGAATACAGCATATGAAATACCTTTTCCTTGTTAACTCTTTGATTGCTTATAAGCAAATGTTTTGTGATGGCCGACTTTGACATTTTTAAAACTGCACAGAGATGCCTGAAGATTGATTAACTCCCCCCCCCCCCCCCCCCCCCCTTTTCTCCGTTACTCGATTTACTAATTGTCTTTCCATTCCACCTATGTAAATTTCTTGGCACTCACATTGGAATTGATAAATAGTTTGATTTGGTGTATGAAGACAATGGTTTTTTTTTCTGTCTTTCTACTATTCCAGCTAAGGTCTATGTTTTAACTTTCTATAACCACTGTCACTATCATTTCCTGTAGTCCTTTCTGACATGTTTCAATAAATAGGGTGTCATCAGTGTAATATAAGTTATTTATTTTATGTCCACCAACCAGGATCCCTAATCTCATTTATGTTCACTGTACAATGAAAACAAATCAGGAGACATTACACAACCTTGTCTGATGCCCTTCTTTATACACTGAAATGTTCCTAAAAGGTTATTGATTCTTATGGCTGCTGTTTGCTGCCAATATACATTCCTTATTATTCACAGATCTTTGCTGTCAATATTAAGTTGTTCTAGTATTCATTATTTCCTCATGTATCACATTATCAAACACTTTTTGGTAGTCTATGAAGCATATGTACAGATCTGTGTTTACTTCTTTAGCTCTTTCTAATAGTGTTCAGAGAATGTGTATGGTGTTGTTTGTGGCCTTTCCCTCTACAAATCCACATTGTTCATTACTAATTTCTGGTTTAATCTTGTTTCTAAATCTTCTCATAATTATTCTCAATAACAGCTTTGTCATGTGACTAATAAAACTTATTTAGTGATGATATTCTCATTCTAAAGGACCTGGTTTCTTTGTCAGAACTATAAAGATGGAGTTGAGTTAAGTTGAGTTAAGAACTGACATCACTGCACTCAGGATATTCCCATACGTGCTCCATCCCCTCGTTCAAACGCCAGCGAAGAGTCACACTACTAATCGTTCCCACCGCTATCTCATTAAAAGTTCTCCTGGGCTTCCCTTTCAGTTTTGAGATTCTTCCAGAACCCCTGCCGATCCCCCTCAATCTCATTCTTTCCACATATGGGTCTCAATCTGTTCCTCCACCTTCTCCACCTGGCCCCACAAGTGCACGACCACCTCCCCCCTGTCCATAGGCAAAATTCCACCAAGAGGTGCCCTCCCTGCTAGCCTATCAACCTGTTCATTCCCTCATATACCCAAAGATGGAGTTTAATAGGTCACTAGGAATGTACTCACTATTACAGATGTCATTTAGAAATGTCAATATTTAAATTCCAGAATCTCCAAGGGCCTCAATTTCCTTCACATAGTGTTGTCTGGACGGGGTGCCTTCATTTTCTTCTTGTGGCATAGTGCATCTTCAACTTCTGCAGCAAGTATTGGTGGACTTTCACCATTGTTTGGAATATTTACATCTGGTTCCTATCATCATACAGCTCTTCCTATATTCCATCCATCTATGAATTATTATTACCTTGTCCCATTAATACTATGCCATTCCTCAATTTTAAACAGCCATTAGTATTTCATGTTTTCCTACCTGATAGGATATTTTTGTTATTGATACATAGAATGTGGGCTTTTCCACAGTTTGCACCAATCTCCATGCATTGTTGAATCAGCCAGATTTCTTTAACTTTTTTTAAACATTTGTTTACTATTTCTGTTTGGCTTCTATTATATTCTTCTTTATCTTGCTCTTACTTTTTTCTTTCATCCATCATCTGTAGAATTTCCTGTGTCATCCATTTCTATTTTATAATTCTATGGTTAAGTGGGAGGATATCTTTTAATGTCTGTGGGATTGATTCCTTCAACATCTTCCACTGTTCACAAATAGTTCATCTTATTCCCATGGCATTAAATCTGTTCTGTATAGTAACATTGTACCTTTCTTTTATTTCTTTATCTGTTTTAAGTTATGCAGTCTTCATCAGTGTTTTACATTTTAACCTCATCTCCCCTATAACTGGCACATGGTTGCTATGTTCATCTGCTTCTGGTTTAGTTTTTGCTCCTTCTATACTTGTTCTCCTTGGCCGGTCTCCCTGGCCAAGGAGTTAACGATGTTGTTCGTAATCCCGTATACCCACGTGGGGAAAACAGCTGTGTGAGATTTGGCAGTGGATCGCACTGTGCTGATAACTTACGGGGGTATGTGAGCCGGTCTTTCAGAAAGCAATGGCAAACTACTGAATGTAAAACTTGCCTAGTACATCAACAGCAGCTGAAAAATGCTGGTGTTGACTGCAATGTCCTGTAAGGGATATGCAACAACAAAAAAAACAACAACAAAAATACTTGTTCTAAATCTATTTGGAGTAAATATGGAGTCAATTTGATTGCAAAAATTATATCCAGGGCTTTTCCACATCCATAGTAGTCAAGGATGGTGTTTTATCCAGGTGTTACCTATTATCATTTCAAAATATTCTGCCCAGACTATTAATCAGTCACCTAGGCCTGTCACCTGTCACACTGCTCACTTTTTCATTGCTTACTTTGGCGCTGAAGTCCCTGAGTATCACTGTTATTTCAAAATGTGTGCATTGGTCCAAAGCCATGTCTACCTCATTATAAAATATATGTTGGAGCATATGCCTGTATTATATTAATATCCAGAGATTTGTCATGAAGTTAACTATAAACACTCTATTTGAGATTGTCCAAAATCTTTCAATTGTCATAGCGTTCTACTGATCCAAAATTATGCCAACTCCCCTTGTGTATACTTCCTTCCTGAATAAAGAATTCTGTTATGAACATAAGGCCTATCCACTTCAATATGGAAGCACTATACTCGAGTTTTGCTCTCGTTTGAGCTCGTCAGTAGTGCATATCCCTGACCGGATCCGGAAACAAGCCCTGGATCACGCTTGTGAAGTGGGTGTGTAACCACGCACACACACTGGACACAGCCAAACTATCATAACAGAACACCACAACGTCACCTATCGCAGGCAATGCTCAAGATTGCCCAATCGCCGTGACTGACGTCCGTCAATCAATGTGGACCCGAATGATCAGGACCTCTCACTGGCAAGGAACACCAGGCCTCCTAAAATCCAGCGAGCAATAATCAAATTGATTTATTGGTTGTTTCGGGATTTGAAATTTAAATATTGAGCACAATCCACCACTGGCAACGCTGATCATATTCCGGTATGAACATAAGGCCTATCCACGTCAATATGGTAGCACTTTACTCGAGTTTTGCTCTCGTTTGAGCTCGTCAGTATTTATAGCCTGCGATGGGTGACGTTGTGGTGTTCTGTTATGATAGTTTGGCTGTGTCTGGTGTGTGCCGCGTGGTTACACACCCGCTTCACACGCGTGATCCGGGGCTTGTTTCCGGATCCGGTCAGGGATATGCACTACTGATGAGCTCAAACGAGAGCGAAACTCGAGTAAAGTGCTTCCATATTGACGTGGATAGGCCTTATGTTCATACCGGAATACGATCAGCGTTGCCAGTGGTGGGTTGTGCTCAAATCCTGAAACAACCAATAAATAAAAGAATTCTATATTATATAAATATTTTTCCCTAGCACAAGGCCATCACATTTCACTAATACCTAATATATTTATAATCATTTTATCAATTTCCTTCTTGATGTTTCCTAGTTTCCATTCTGAATAAGTGTCCATTCCATGTACCAACATTTAAGTTATTTTTAAAACTTAATTTGCAAACATGCTGATTTTAGTATCTGAATAACTCACAAACTAGTTGTGCTAGAACAGTGGTTCTCAACCTATTTTGGCCCATGCCCCCCTTCACCATATTTTTAGGATGTCATTCCCCCATCACCATATTTTTAGAACATCATTCCCCCCCTTTGTATTTCCTCCCTAAAAATTTCCCCCTGCCCCTACACAGTATATGTAATAATTGAAGCTAAATTTAATAGCACATACTAAAATAAGTCTAGACATCTCTATAAAATGTGATTTGTGGATCTACTTACGTTATAAAATGAATTTCAGAAGGGTATTACATACAGAACCGTAAAGTATAAAGGGAAAAACAATATCAAGTAGTCGGTTTTTGTATTAACACAATCTAGAAATAATCTTAATTCCCCCCCCCCCCCCCCCCCCCCCCCAGAAACCCTAAAATTCCCCCCTGGGGGTGAATTCCCCACCGGTTGAGAACCACTGTGCTAGAATGTCTAATTCTGAATAAGTGTACATTCCATGTACCAACATTTAATCTATTTTAAAAACTTAATTTGCATACAGCCACTTGATGATGACGATTGGGTATCATTTGTAGTACATGATGCTCCCAACCAGACAAAGTAATTCCATTGGAACTCCCATTAATGTTACCTTGATCAAATTTGTTTTGAAGCATAGTTAACAAGAGATGATGCATGATTAACAGAAATGGCTTGCCCTTGCCTTTTGCATGAATGACTCCACTAGCTTCTATCTAAAAATACAGACCGTGAAATTCAGCATACGAGAGAGGTTATATGTGGCGCAATTGGTATGATGTTGAGCAGCAACCAATCAATCATGTGCCATGCGGGAAAGCATGGGCGGTCATGACTCGCCATTTCACTCGATCACAAGAGTCGTGGATGAGCTCAGTGTTCCTGTCTTGACCATGCCATGTGGCCAAGCCATCCAGGTATTTACTTCTCAGTATTCCCCCTTAGTCTGTTCCCTTCGATCTTGCCAGTTGTCACTAAGTTCGCCAATCCATTTCTTCTCATAACATGTCCAAAAAATGTTGACTGTCTACGTCTAATTTCTCTAACCAATCTACGATTTTCATTTGTCTCCTGTAGTACTTGGTCATTAGTTTTTCTGTCTGTCCATGGTATTCTTTGCATTTTCCTCAGAAACCACATTTCTGCAGCCATCAGATGTTTTTCAGCTTGACTGCTCATTGTCCAAGTTTCACATCCATACAAAAGTATAGGTTCTATGTAGCACCTCAACACTCTTTTTCTTGTTTCAATTGACATCTTTTTATTGGTCAGAATGTTTTTCATCTTGCTAAAGGCTACTTTCGCCATGGCGATTCTTGTTATAATCTCTACAAGGCATCTCCCATCAGATGTTATGACTGTTCCGAGATAATTGTACTGATTCACTTGTTGAAGAATATTCCCATTTACTTGTATATTACATTGTGATATTTCGTTCTTCCTAGTGACGACCATAATCTGTGTCGTTTTATAATTTAATTCTAATCCCAGGTGTTCACTGTGTGCAACAACCGCATCTACTAATTGTTGCAGATCCTGCTCATTGTCTGCAATCAATACTGTATCATCAGCATTTCTAATGTTATTGATGTTTTGTCCTCCAATGCTGATTCTATTTATATCTTCTACATTTCTGAAAATATTTTCACTGTATAGGGAAAAAAAGATCTGGAGACATTACACATCCCTGCTTAACACCTATCTTAATAGGCTGATATTGTCCCACATCATTATCAATCCTTATGGCAGCTTGTTGTTTCCAATATGTGTTTTTTATAAGTCTAATGTCTTTCCCATCATATGATGTTGAGCATATCACCCATCAAATGCTGATTGGTCTATAAAATATGGGGCTAGTGCTATATACCCAATATGTCTGAAGGCTTGGAGGGAAATCCTTTACTTTAATTTTTATTGTTTTTAAAATATCTGAGTGACTCACAAACTAGTTGTACTAAAATGTCTAATATCTGATTCACACGTTGTCTTCAACTTTATTCAGTTCACATAACCATGCTCAGACTGACACTTTTAAAGAAGAAGATTTAGGCTTCCACGTGAGTATAAAAAACAGAAACGTATTAACTTACCAAATAACAATGATAGAAATCGCACGTATGCCACTCATATCCAGCACTTCCCATAACTAATGTTCTCAAAGAAATGTGACTACCAATGACAACTGAATTTAAGCTGCATAATGTTGACCATGGTTATATTAAAGTTGTAACATCCAGTAAACAATATAAAATAGTTAGTTAGTTAGTTGACAGATCATCCTCATTGCACATCGAACACTTCAGTCCATAAGTGCTCGGATCCCCTCCTCAGCAAATCCTGCAGCGTGTAGCGGCTCACGACACCAGTTCAGTGTTGGTTAATCAATCTTCTTTGGCTTCCTGCGTAGTGTTCTTGTTTGGCAACACATCTTTTAATTTGCAGTTCTCGCAGTCTGACCATGGTTGTAGAATCACAGTCATCGCTTAGTTCTCGCAACAGTCTTACTTCTCGTAGAGCATTCAGAATGTCAGCCTGGTTCATAGTGTGTCCGCCCTCCACAGTAGCCCTACCTGCGAGCTTGTTAGCCCGCTCATTTCCATGTACTCTCGAAAGCCCTGGCATGAAGATCAAACTAATCTTTGCCAGCCGAGACCGCTCCAGAGACAGCAACCACTCCCTTCGGATCCACCCCATCTCTATCCTCTTGAGCATACCCACTGAGTCGCTAAGGAAACATGCCCTAGTGAATGTCTGTGTCTCGAGCCATGTTATTGCTTTACTTACTGCCATGACTTCCATAGTCTGGCTACATATGGTCTCAGCAAAAGCACCAGAGTCCTCCACAATTCTCCAATGCTTCTCACATGTCGGACGACCGACCCATCTGTGTATATGACAGCATCCCTGTCTAACAAATTCTCGAAAATCAAAGCTTGTACTTCAGCCTCCACAGCAGCCAGATTTTCTTGTCTGCATTTCCTGTCTAGTTGGATGCAGACTGAAAGAGACTACAGAAATATGTTGGCACTTGTACCCACTTCTCGGCAGGTTCTAGGTCCTCAAGTGAACATACCTGTTGAAGAATGTCCTCGGCTTGACCCATCCACAACCTTCCTCTTTTTAACCTACTGCCCTTCACCTTCCTAATTTCACTATGCAGTGGATGTTGTGTGTTTGTGTTAACTCTGAGGTAGGCACGTGCTCTGCAAATTTGTATTCTGTCTTCAATAGTCGGAAAATCAAGAAGGTAGCGCATCGCCCTGCATGCTGTATCTCTTGTACATCCAAGAATAATGCGCATGGCTTTGTTCTGTATCCTTTCCATCCTTTCTATCTGCTTACAGCTGAGAGTCAGGATAGCCATCGCATACTCAAAAATAGACATGACCAGCCCTTTGTACAGATGACATAAATGGCGCTGCTCACAGTTTGCTGTGGCCATCATCCGCATTGCAGCCGAACCCTGCTTGGCCTTTGTTATCACGTGGTCTATGTGCTCGATATAAGCAAGGCTTCGATCAAAACATATCCCCAGGTACTTCATTGCCTGCGTTCTTTCCAGTCTCTGAACACAGCTTTACAGTTGGTGTTGGAGTGTTGACAATATGATTATTCAAAGAGAACCATGTCACTGTTGCCTTTGTTGGGTTGACCATTGCCCAAGCTACAACACACCAAGTACTTATGCGATTGAGTTCGGTTTGCAGTTCCACAGCAGCCTGATTTCTATCCTTACCCTGACGATACACTAAAACATCATCGGCATATGACAATGTCCTCCCTGGTCCTGTGGTCTGCCCGCTGGTGATTCTCACAGCGTAGGTGTTGAACAGTACTGAAGATAATGGTGATCCCTGTGGTAGGCCAGAATATATTGTTGTTGGTTCTGAAGTCTAACTGCCACATCTAAAAACTACTTTCCGTTGGAAGAGGGCTGCAGCAATCCAACTCAGGAGGAAAGGACTTATCTTGAGTTCAAGAAGCTGAAGCATTAAAAAATCCAATGGTACTCTGTTGTACGCTTCCTCAAGATCAATCGCTGCCGCAAAGGTTTCAACACCTGAGTGGAAACCTTCATAGACGTCATGGGCAAAAACTGCTGCATTGGTCCAGGTCTCTCTTTTTGGACGGTGCCCTCCCAGGGTAGGTGGGAAAACACCTTGCCTCTCTAGCTGGCTTGATATTTTCCTGGCAATTAACTTCTCCAGCAGCTTGCCTATTGTATTCTGCATGGTTATAACTCAATATCCCTGAATTTTTGTGTGGTCTTTGCCAGGCTTCGGCAAGGGAATCAGATAGCTGTGTAACCACTTCTCCTTGATGCTAGCACTCCCTATACTGTTGTTGTACATGTCTGCTAGTTCCTCTAGCTCGTTGCCGGTACACTTATTGATGTCGTCGTATCTTATACCAACAGGCCCTGGAGCGCTGTGTTTTGATCGTTGAAGCACAGCCTTGATTTCTTTCACTGTCACTGTGTCTTCATCCAAAGTGTTCTGGGCCTTGCACCTGTCTGAGGTGACCTCCTTGTCAAGATTTCGGTCTCTCATGTCTGTCTGGTTGCTCTGCTCTAGATATCGTTCGAATAGGGCTTTGCCCTTGTCCTCGGCAGTCCTCTGCCAGATGAGGTCAGCACCTTGGAAGTCAGAAATTCTCTTATTCTTGACTACCCCGCTCATTCTTTTATGTAGTCGCCAGAACAATTACAGTGACATGTCTGTGCTTACTCTTTGACATACCTCTGCCCATTTTTCACTTTTAACCACCTTAACCAGTTTTTTGAAATAGCTTACTTTTGCGCACAACTCTCTTTCTAAGTGCATGCAGGGACTGGGCTGGGCAACTCTGTTCTTCTTGGTGGTTTGCCATTTCCTTACAGCACTACGCTTATCCATCCAGGCCTTCTCCACCTCAGAATTCCACCAAGGTGGCTGCTCCCAGCTTTTTTCCCTGCCCTAAAGCTTTCTGCGCTTCTCGCGCCTTATTACACTTACCACATCTTGCCCTGTACTGTCATACTGGAAAGTCTTGACTGTTGACTTGTGCTGTCTGGTTCTGCCTTTCTCAACCAATATGCTGCAATGGTGGTGGTCACTGTCGTGATACCCTAGGACACCCCATCTACACATTGTAGCGAGTGAAGGAGAAAGCAGCGCCAGGTCAATAGTACTGTTCTCATCACCTGGGCAGCTTGCTGTCCTGATGACACAGCCACTGTTGATACAAACCAGTTCAATGGTTTCAAGTGCAATCTCAAGCTCCTCCCCCTGTGCGTTGGAGGAAATGTTTCCCTATGATCTACCTTTAGCGTTGAAATCGCCACAGAAAATAACATTTCTCTCGTGACCTATTATGTCACTTAAGCACTGCCACTTCTGGGAGTCCATACTCGCGTTATGGGCATAAACATTCACCAACACGAATGGTAGACCGGATTGAACTCTAACCGCTTGTATTTGTATGTCGTAATTGTCCCAACTAGACATGTCTAGCTCTGAAACCGCCAAACTCTCGCGAATGAGAATCGCCATTCCTAGATGTCGCCTGTTGTAGAAACATTGGAAGCTGGCTATTTGGAGTAACTGATCACCCAGTCTCGTCTCCTGTAGCGCAACAATGTCGTTCCTAAATACCAGGTTTTCTAGAATAGGACCCCGTTGTTTTACGCTGGCACAGTTCCAGTATAGAATACGGGTGTACCTGAGGCCCAAACGGTCACACTTAAGTCTAAAACGCCTCAACCCACCACGCATTCCATGTCGCTTGCGCCTACCATGCTGGCCGTGTCGTCTTGTTTTGTTGACTGCCGTCGCTACGGAACACACCAATTGTTCTGCCAACCACCACAGAACACACACGCTGCGAAAATCTACTCAAGGATTGCTTCGCATAATGCAAGAACTCCGTTAATCAGCGCAGATCTTGAGAAGAAACTCCCGGTTTCACATCCTAGCACACATTTTATACGCAATAGATGAAAATATCCATCTCCTGTGCGAAAAAAGGCGACGATTACAAACAGCACAACCGTCCACCACCATCTTGAACGGAAATATAAAATGACACAAAGTAGTGCAGCTTTACATAACAGAATTACGACACATACAGGACGTTGCGGCAATTAGCCTTCATCAGCAAACAAACACATTCACAACATATAGTCAAGGAGATCTCCTGTGACTATATCAAAAGGTGACGACAGGACAAGAAGAACAAAAGGGTGAAAAAATGAAAGCAGTGAAGAGAGATTGAGAATTGGAAAAAATGTTCATACTTACCTCACAATTCCGATCTGTGTGTGATATCCAGTAAGCTACTGATATCAGTAAGATACTGATATCCAGTAAGCACTGCGGCTTTGTCAATCTCTGGGATTGTATAAAAGAAAGCAATGGCAAACTACTGAACATAAATCTGGCCTAGAAAATCAATCTGGGGTTGGGTTCATCGGATTGTCATGCAAAGGACATGCAACATTAAACTCATCATTTGATTTGCCACTATCATCATCATCATGATTATTGTCATTATCATCATTTAATATGACACAGTGGCATAGTGGTTATGTCGCTTGTCTGCCAAGGCAGTGATCAGTTTCAATCCCCAGCAGAGGCAGGATTCCTTGATCTGACCAGCACAGCTCTGGGATAGATCAAACCTAACAAGACATTGGTATCAAACAAAAGTCTGAGAATGGCCTCAGAAGGAAAAGTGATGAGGAAGGAGACTGGCCAAACCACCATATGTTGTGCTCTAGAAAATGTGATGATCTAATACTTCACATTTGAAAATAAAGACTTTCGTTAGTTCGTTCATTTGTTCGTTCATGTCAGCGGCAGTATCTGCTACAGGATTATGTTTGCATTGTACCATCATTTTAATCATTATAATAATCTTTTTAGCCATAAACTTCTTCACATAAAGTACAATACTCCATCACTATTGTTTCCATATTTTCTATGAAATAATGTTTTCCACCAATTTCATCTTTTCCACCATTATCCCATTTTCCTCCATTATCATCTTTTTCACCAATATTTCTTGGGGCCACTATCATATTTTTCCCCCATCAGCATCTTGTTTATCATCATCAGCCTACTGAATAAACTCATCTTTGTAATCTAATGTTACTCTTGCCTTAACGACACAAGAATTATTCCTACCTTTTCTAAGACAACATTCACTAGCCTCTAAGAAATATTATGTACATTTTCCCAAGTCCTATGCTAGTCTCATATCAAAGAGAAATTGAAAAAGAAAATTTCACTACTACTTACTACAACAATACCTAGTGAATACTCACTGACTGATTGAAAGCAAAACCCTGTTGCTTTTCATTAAATTAACACTCTATGCTTTTTAACAATTGCGTAAATGCTACCACAATATTTGTATCGCTGGATTTGTACTGTGAAATCCGGCACCCAGTAATTAACTAATAAATGCATTGCTTTACATAAATTAATAATCAAGTGTTTTATTTTGGAAACATGCAGTAACTCTTAACTGATTCAGTGCCAAACAAAATAGTAGGTTTTTACCAAACATGATGCACATTCATATGAACAAGTATTATAATGGAAATTTCCATTCATTCAGCATTAAAATTGTGGAGGATACCACAAAACAAAACAAATAACATGATGACCATAGTACAGCGATCAGTCTTCCTGCTGTCCAAATGGGAGGTCATATTTGGCAATATACAATCCTCGACGCTGAATGAGTTAAGTGAATGTCAGATTACTAAGTTGTGCACTCAGCTCTACACAAATGTGATAGTCCTAACACTTCACATACCCACAGACCACTAAGTTGTGCACTCAGCTCTACACAAATGTGATAATTCTAACACTTCACATACCCACAGATCACTAAGTTGTGCACTCAGCTCTACACAAATGTAATAGTCCTAACACTTCACATACCCACAGATCACTAAGTTGTGCACTCAGCTCAACACAAATGTAATAGTCCTAACACTTCACATACCCACAGATCACTAAGTTGTGCACTCAGCTCTACACAAATGTAATAGTCCTAACACTTCACATACCCACAGAGCACTAAGTTGTGCTTCAGCTCTACACAAATGATAATGTGATAGTCCTAACACTTCACATACCCACAGTAGCTCCATGCTGAGGAACTTATTTTGAAAAATAAAATCATGTATTAAGCTGTGGTTGCAATAACATTGCATTCCTTACTGAGTACATCTACTTGTTGTTAATTTGTAATGTACAATGGCTCCTTTTATATACTCACGTAATTTAGCAGAAGACCAACATGCCTAGTAGAGCAATATAATGTTTTTTACTGCTTTTTACTGATTTTACTGCTTCTTAATCTCTATAACAATACTCCATAGTGTCACCTTTGGAATATTCATTGAATGAAGTGATTGTGATATGCCTGTGATATGTTGTCCCTGTGAAATGTCTTGATGATATGCATGCACAGTACTGAACTACTGAGAGTACTCTAACCCTGTCCACTCCTGTAGGCTGTTGCGTTGTCTTTTTGTGTTGTGTTGCTTTCTCTTCTGCTAAATTACGACTGTACAGAAAGATCCGCCAGTTTAATTAAAGAAAGTGTCTATTCCGAGCCAGCTCGGTATAAACTACTCTGTCTATTCCGAGCTAAACTATCACGTGATTTTTCCCGGTCCCGGAAACCCCGGGTGGTCCTGGTCACGTGATTTGCCTGGTCATGTGACTTAACGTATGTGACGTCATCGGGACATGAGCGTGGCTATGTTATATACTTTTGTTGATTCAAGATCATATCCTCAGTAGCACAGTGGTAAGTGTCTCTGCCTGATAAGTGGGAGCTGTTGGTTTGATTCCCTGCTGGACACTTTTTTTTTTTTTTATTTTTCAGCAATTAATTGGGTGCAAGCGACTTTTTAATAAAAAAATTTTTAGGAACTATGATTATGAACAGATGTTTTGTCACTTATATTATCTTATTTATATTATATAAAAGTTATCACTTTTTTATGTCTTTCAACACATCTTTCTCATATCTCTGTCTCTCACACTAGCTTCGTTATCTATCTATCTCCTCTCTCTTTTCAACCTGCTTCACATATACCAGGTTTTGCTGCACTTTATGTGCGTAGCATTTCCTTGTTTATTTGTTAATTCATCAGGCCAGTAAGTCGGAAGCCTGGTGTTTGAATTGCCTAATCATGTCTTTCTGAGGCGACGCATATTACTGTCAGCTTGGACCGGAATTATGAGGCCAGGGTTGCCACTTTTTTTTTACCACAAGTATCTAGAAACAGCCCAAACAACATCCATAAATATCTAGATTTCGTTGCAAAGTATCTAGGAAAAATATCCAGATTGAGAAAGTAAGAAATTACATATGTATTGATGTGACTGCCGCTCTCCCTGGCGAAAAGTTTACGGCTGTCGCCGTTATCCCGTATATTCTCGTGAGTAACGCAGCTGCGCCCGAACCGACAGCTGTTCGAGCCGCGCTGGTAACTTACAGGGGTATGTGAGCCGGTCGCTCAGAAAGCAATGGCAAACTACTGAGCGTAATCTTGCCTTGTACATCAACAGCAGCTGAAAAATTCTGATGTTGACTGCACCATCCTGTAAGGGATATGCAACATTAAAAAGAAAATTGATGTGACTTACCTATAGAATCATGTCCTCATCTTCAATGATGCCTGTCTCACAAGATGCACTTAGCTTGGATGATGAAGTTGATAAATAAAGTCAGCAACAAACATGGAAAGAGCGTGTGTGCAAATAAAGCAATTAGAGAGAAGAAAGAAGTTAAGAGAAAGCGACATTTATTGCAAATATTTGAATACCTAGAAAGGCATAAACACCAGAAACTGCACGAAGACGTTTTGTGCTTATGTCACAAAGACCCGGTAATCAAAGTACAAGATATCAGTCAGAGCCCTGTAACAGTATAGAGATATAACGTGACCCTTTGCCCTGCCTTTGTCTATTATCGCAGAGATCGCTTTGGCATTATTTCAGCTTGCTTGCCACCCCCATTTCTTCCACATTCGTCTATTCGTTTCAACATTCCAGTTAAATCCATGTGCACCCTCCGTTCTTTTCTTACCCATTCACATGTTTAAGTTCTTGGGAAAGTTCCATTAGTTATACATACCGTCATCACCATATTGTCTCCTGCAAAATGTTGCAGGCGTCCATATATCTCACATACCTCAGTCCTTGATGTTCTTGATACGCAAGGGATATGCAAAAATTTAAACAAAAATCCCTTACAGGATGTTGCAGTCAACATCAGCATTTTTCAGCTGCTGTTGATGTACTAGACAAGATTACTTTCAGTAGTTTGCCATTGCTTTCTGAGTGACCGGCTCACATACCCCCTAAGTTACCAGCGCGGCGTGAACCGCTTCCGATTCTCGCGCAGCTGAGTTACTCACGAGAACATACAGGATTACGGAGAAAGACGTTTGTTACAATGCATTATATAATTTGTGTTACTTCAGGAAGTATAGAAGTGCGAGCGTTGCTAAAGTGAACAGTGACTTGTTCGTGCGAAAGTTGCTCAAGTGAACATTAACTTGTCTGTGCGAGCGTTGATAAAGTGAACAATGACGTGTCTGTATGAGCGTTGCTAAAGTGGTAAGAGAGAAGGCCGTGTCAATACAGATAGCTTCTCCCAAATATCATGAGACATCGGAATTAACCATGAATTAGTATTTTCACATCTACTTGAATATACATTTGGTTACTATACTACAATAGAACAGTATTGCAAGCGAATGAATTGAAATGTGAATGGGATACTCGACAAGACATAGATACACACAGGCACAAAACAAACAAAACTCTCATGCTTCGTACTGTGCTTTCTACTGTCGTTTTTTAGTTTATATATCCATTAGTTTATGTTTACCGGCCTGTAGCCGATCATGCCTGCTGACAGACGGACTATGTCATCTCTCCACCACACCATCTCCGACATATTTGCCCTCATACCCCAGGACATGTCCCGTGCAGCTATTAGCCTCGCACGTACTATTTTTAACATCACTCGCTTTTCTTGCCATTTGAATTTCCTGAACAACTGTTAGTTAGTTAGTTAGTTAGTCGACAGATCATCCTCATTGCACATCAAACCATTCAGTCCATAAGTGCTCGGATCCCCTCCTCAGCAAATCCTGCAACGTGTAGCGGCTAACGACGCCAGTTCTGTGTTGGTTTATCAATCTTCTTTGGCTTCCTGCGTAGTGTTCTTGTTTGGCCACCCCTCTTTTAATTTGCTGCTCTCGCAGTCTGGCCATTGTTGTAGATTCACAGTCATCACTTGGTTTTCGCAAAAGTCTTACTTCTCGTAGAGCATTCAGAATGTTGGCCTGGTCCATGGCGCGTCCGCCCTCCACAGTAGCCTCACCTGCGAGCTTGTCAGCACTGTTGCCTTTGTTGGGTTGACCATTGCCCCAGCTTCATCACACCAAGTACTTATGCAATTGAGTTCGGTTTGTAGTTCCACAGCAACCTCCTCTCTATCCTTACCCTGACGATACACTAAAACATCATCGGCATATGACAATGTCCTGCCACGTCCAGTGATCTGCTCACTGGTGATTCTCACTGTGTAGGCGTTGAACAGTACCGGAGATAATGGTGATCCCTGTGGTAGGCCAGGATATATTGTTGTTGGTTCCGAAGTCCAACTGCCACATCTAAAAACTACTTTCCGTTGGAAGAGGGCTGCAGCGATCCAACTAAGGAGGAATGGACTCACGTTTAGTTCGAGAAGCTGAAACATTACAAAATCCAGTGGTACTCTGTTGTATGCGTCCTCAAGATCAATCGCTGCAGCAACGGTTTCAGTGCCTGAGTGGAAACCTTCATAGACATCCTGGGCAAAGACTGCTGCATTGGTCCAGGTTTCTCTCTTTGGACGGTACCCACCCAAGGTGGGTGGGAAAACACCTTGCCTCTCTAGTTGGCTTGATATTTTCCTGGCAATTACCTTCTCCAGCAGCTTGCCTATTGTATTCTGCATGGTTATAATTCGATATCCCTGAATTTTTTTGTGGTCTTTGTCAGGCTTCTGCAAGGGAATCAGATAGCTGTGTAACCATTCCTCCTTGATGCTAGCACTCCCTATACTGTTGTTGTACATGTCTGCTAGTTTCTCTAGCTCATTGTCGGTACACCTATTTATGTCGTCGTATCTTATGCCATCAGGACCTGGAGCACTGTTTTTTGATCGTCGAAGCACAGCCTTGATTTCTTTCACTGTCACTGTGTCTTCATCCGAAGTATTCTGGGCCTTGCATCTGTCTGAGGTGACCTCCTTGGCCAGATTTCGGCCTCCCATGTCTGTCTGGTTGCTCTGCTCAAGGTAGCGTTCAAAGAGGGCTTTGCCCTTGTCCTCGTCAGTCCTCTGCCAGATGAGGTCAGCACCTTGGAAGTCAGAAATGCTCTTATTCTTGACTACACCACTCATGCTTTTATGTAGTCGCCAGAACAATTTCAGTGACTTGTCTGTGCTTACTCTGTGCCTGAACAACTGTCTCCGGCTCAAGGTTACACCTAAAGGCTTCCGGAGCAATATTCATCTCTCGTTGGGCAAACTGGTTCCTGCTGAGACACGGCTCTTCAATCGCTCTAGTTGCGAATATCCCGTCATACATCAAGGATACAACGCATGCGTTACTCTCATTCAACTCCCTCCAACTGACTCCTGGGAACACATGCAGACTATTCCTAATGGATGTATGTTCCCTCTATACCTCCATTCCTCATGCAGATGGCCTCAGGGCGCTACAGTTCTTTCTGGATCAACGCACAGATCAAGCCATCCCTACTCGCTCACTTGTGAGACTCGCTGAATTGGTCCTCACCAATTCCTTTGAATTCAATGGCCACTACTTTGAACAAATCAGCGGTGTCGCCATGGGCACGAAAATGGGACCCAGCTACGCATGTTTATTTATGGGACATCTGGAACACCAGATTGAACTCAGCTATTATGGTCTTCTCCCTTCTTTTTACCGACGCTACATCGATGACGGCATAGGTCTCACCAACATGGCAGAGGCGGAACTGAACCGCTTCATCAATTATGTCAATGACTTCCATCCATCGATCAAATTCACCACAGAAATTTCCACCACCTCTGTCAATTTCCTTGACACCACTATTAAATTAAACCCTACGGGCCTCACGACCTCCGTGTACTACAAACCTACTGATGCTCACGGTTTCCTACTGTACAGCTCATCCCACCCCAAAAGCTGCAAAGATTCCATCCCATATTCCCAGCTACTCCGCCTTCGTCGTATCTGTCAGGATGATAATGACTTCCTCGAGAGAGCCCATGAAATGCTTGACTTTTTCCGCAAACGGTCCTACCCAGAGGACGTCTTGTCCACAGCTTTCTGTCGCATAACCCAAGTCTCGCGGGAAATGTCCCTCGTCAAACAAACGCGACCTCCTAACAATGCACCCAAGCTCATCCTCACCTTCCATCCACATGCCTATGCCATCAAGCATATTTTCATGAGACACTGGTCCATCTTGGAATCCGATCCAACCACTTGTAAGGTATTCTCCGAAGGCCCTAGGGTAATTTTCCGCCGTAACCAGAGCCTCAGAGACCACCTTGTGCATAGTCCCTCCCCACCGTTAGTTCATCTGTGGGCACATTCGAATGCCATCGTAAGAACTGTCTGACATGCCCATACGTTGTTCAGACACCGGAGATCACATTTCCCTTAGGCACCTTCTCCTTGAAAGATTCTTTCACTTGCACATCCTGCAATCTGATATATGTCATCATCTGCAAACGATGTGACATCAAATACATTGGTCAAACAGGCAGACGTCTTGCGGACCGTTTTAGAGAACACCTCAGAGACATCAATCAGGGCGCTGACAAACCTTTCCCCAACCATTTCAATTCCTCCAACCAAAATGGAGTCGACGATGTATGTGTCACCACATTGAAAACCTGCTACTCAAATAGCTGCGTTAGGTTAAAAATTGAATGCCAACTAATCAACAATCTGGGATGCGTCCATCCAGCCGATGGCTGTAATAAGCCGATGGCTTCAGCAATAAGGAATTCCAAATTCCTTGGTAAACATTCTGACTGATGAGGCATGTGATAATGCTAGCTGCAAGGAATGACATACACATTTCATGAGGATTAAAGATGGGATATCTTCCTTCAATTTTGCATACACGCCATGGTTGATACCGACCATTACCGATGCATTATCGGTTCCAATTGCAGCCAAATTCTTTAAGTTTAAATGTTTACTGACCAAAAGTTTCAGTTGTCAGATTGTTGAGCGTTGACACCAAGTCAGTTCAAAGTTTAAATAATGGCAGTTACCATAATTTACGCGCATCCAGACCGAACATAAAATGGGTAAATGACACCGAAAGAAAAGTAAAATCTAGAAAGTATTCAAAATATCCGACTCCAAATGAAAAGTATCTAGAATTGCATCCATCATCCAAACATCAGAAAACCGTATCCAGATACCGGCAAAAACCTCTAGATCTGAATATAAAATATCTAGAATGGCAACTATGATGAGGACATCAATAGCAGGAAATAGTACTTTTTAGTAGGTCGGTAATGTAAACAAAGATGGAAGCCTGTAAACAGTAAGAGTACAGAAACGCAAGTTAACAATTCTTTAACTTGCATGGGGACACAATTATTTTTATTGGGGATACCAATCTGGAAAATTATTCTTGATATTTAAACAGCTTCATACTTCAGCTCGGTATAAACTACTCCGTTTATTCAGAGCCAGCTCGGTATAAACTACTCTGTCTATTCAGAGCCAGCTCGGTATAAACTACTCTGTCTATTCAATTCAGAGCCAGCTTGGTATAAACTCTCCCTTAATTAAAATTGTGCAAAAGCTACCACCTGTATTTTGTATCACTGGATTTGTACTTGGAAACCCGACCTAAACTGATTAATTTATAATACTAATACATTACTTTAAATAAATTAACATCCATTCGAGTGCTTTAGTTAATTTGGAAACAAGGAACAAAACAACTTCAACTACTAGTAACTACACACACAAGGGTCAAAGGTTAACTGCAGTAATTGACTAATTCTTTAGTCAATTTCAGACCACTAAGTATTTAATTGTGGTTGTAATAACAATAACAGAGCATCACTGAATGAGTATATCTACTTGTTATTCATTTTAAATGCATAACTGACGGTTTTAAACATACTCACGTCGTTGAGTACACGCCCACTCTGCCTGTAGTCAGCTGTTCCTGTGTGTAGTTGAGAAAGTGTAGACTTTGGATTGTCAATACAGGGGACATCATTCTCGGCGTTCCGACTGCCTGGTTGCAGCAATGGCTACAGCAGACTGGAACCCGCTGGGCGATGTTTATTACAGGTTACCGCAGTTATTACATCAAGTTTAGCGCTTATATAGATACAGTGCGGATATATATGTAATGTAGTAAAATGTTCCCAACATTGTTAGTACGAGACCTGCATAGTGATAGTAGTACATGGTCAACAACCAATGTTATTGTTATTAATTGTTATTCTTCATTCAAATCTCCACGCCCACTTTAAGAAGAGAAGCTGTGCAAATTTTGCAGGCTAATTATGTTGCATGCTGTTCATGCTATTTCAATAAAGTTTCTAAATTGCTTTTAAACTTTGAATTCTGCATAAAACTTCTCGATCATAAGCAAGAGGTCCCGCGTCCAATACACCCATCTGGAGATCATCCGACATAACATAACATATCCTGCACCCATATTCTCTTTGGCCTTCCTCTTAGTCTCTTCCTTCCAGTGGCGTGCAGAAGTTCTTTGATGCCCGGGGCCAACCCCTTGATTGGAGCCCCTATATTGTTCTTTACTCATTCATTCCTCCTCCCCTCCAACTGCACTGTGCTGCCCCCTCTCCCTAACTGGATGCCCCCCTCCCAGGTGGATGCTCGGGGCCGTCACACCCTTGCACCCCCCTCTGCATGCCAATGCTTCCTGTGTATATACCCCTCCACTCCATTATTGTTCTCTCCAAACTTTTGTGATGTTTCAAGTGACCAAAATATTTCAATTTTCTTTGTTTTATCGTCTTTAATAGCCAACCTTTAGCAGGTTTAGTCATGATGTTAAAATTGAGTATTTACTAATGAGACCACCACACATCGATGGCCCTTGACAAACCAAATCTAGTTAGTTAGTTAGTTAGTTAGTCGCGGTTCCAACTTCACTGCAACGGGTCATTCCCATTATGCTCCGTTCCTGTGCCAGTGAATATCACACAAAACGCTCCCCACTGCCCAATGTGAAAAGTGGAAAAGACAGGAGTCTCGACAAACAACAGCCCGCACAGATACACTGTGCATAATGCCGGTGCCAGAATGTCATCACAATAGTCCCCCACGAAACATCCAGTTCATCTCTGATGGAATCGGCAGTCATTTTCACATCTGGATGTTTTCTAGATGCTCACCCACACAGTCCACAAAAATCTAATGGTACCTCAATGATGCCTAAATGTCAATTCTGAGCAGAGTAATTTTTAAAAAATCTGTATAAAAAATTGAGTTGATTTCCTTAATTTCAGGGAAATAAGTGTGTCCATTTTTCTCTACTTCTGGTCCATGCGCAATTGCCTCAAACGAGTCACAGACGGATATGAAAATTGACTTCAATAATACTTTCCGTCATGTTAAATGATAAATAAATAGTACAAGTATACAAATACATTATTAATAATCTTTAAACTTGTATTTCCTTTAACTTAAGTATTTCAAATTGTGAGCCGATTCCGATCAATATTTGCGTCGGCCGCCATCTTAAGTTTCCATTCACATGTCGGAAGAGATAATATTTTACTACCACCGGTCCATGACGGTCTGCGATGAAACTCTGCAAATTTATGTAAAAATGGATGCATAATTCGGAAATGCATCTAAAATTAATCTACAATTTCTAAGACATGAGCTAAAAAATAAAATCACTTACTTTGTGGCAAATAATTAAATATATTTAAAACCATGATAATTTAAACCAATCATTGTGCATGGAATATTAGGGGGACCTTTTCTTTTGAAGCCAAGAGGACGTGTCTTATTGTCACGTGATATTTGACTAAATGAATGACATCGAAAGAATGCATGGTCTATACATAGCGATTTTTGGCGACACAGTGGATCATTGCCGAGTAGCGCCATATATAACTTCCGTTTTCAGTTCGGGTCATGGCACGAGCGAATTAGCTACAAACTTCTTCAGTATTCAGCTCTTGAAGTATGGATGCATTTGTTCTTTTCTTTATCCAAGATATTCTCAGAAATTGTCTATAACATTTTTATTCAATGGCATTTATGCATTGTTCAGCTTGTTTAGTAAGTGTCCAGGTCTCACAGGCGTATGTTGCAATGGGAAAGATGCATGCTCTTAAAAATCTAATTTTTGTAGCATGGTTGGATAGCTCTAGAAAAATGCAATATAACGGCACCACATTCAAGTCTCTAGGTCAGTTTTAAGCTGAGATGTTAACTGATTCATTGCCAAACAAAAAGTTGGTTTGGACCAAACAGAAATTGATGGTAGAAAATGGGAAGTAGGGGCATGTCTCAGTAATGACCTAAAAATAGTTCAAATGATAGCAGATATATGGTATTATATATCAAATTAAAGGAGATTGCACAAGGAACACGTCAGTATTGCTACTATTGCTAGAGGTTAGAAATATCATAATAATAATGTTAGATTTTGTAAAACACATTTTGAAGACAGAGGTGACAATTATTAAAAATGTCCACCTACCAACGCACTACTTCTCCATCTTTGATGATAATCCGATTAAATTTACTGAATAATGATAAATAGACCACTTTTAGGTAGACCACCCATGAAAACACTGATTCAATCCGTTGGATCAGACAGGGTCAATAAAAAATGTAGAAGACATCATGATGTGATACGCCCACTTGAGCATTGATGATTTTCTTTTGTAATTTTAATAATTTGAATGCAATTTGAATGTAGCTTTATTCATGCTCTGTGTATGAATATGAGCTATTTTTAAATTTCAAAGAATAACATGTAAAGAAATGGGGAACTCGTGTTCCTCTAATCTTCCTTGTGCCCTAGATCCTCAGTTAATCTGGATATATTTAAAGAAAGCTAAGGCAGCTTGAAGTTATTGACATCTCCGTGGAATTTGTCCTGACATGCAGCAGCTGTAGGCCGAATATGTCATCTCTGTTCTTCGTATATTAGACACGACTACAGCAGAAGTTTATTTGTATTTTTAATAGTATCAGAGTTGCTTTCATCAATAGGAGTGTTCACTGGTTTATACTGAGTCAGGCTCTATCATAAACATCTAAGGTTCATTCAGGTCACAACACATGAAACCCCATTGTCTTTTGAACACTTGACGACAAGGCTCAGTTTGGCTGCAACATTATTTTTAAATTCCAATGCAACATGACATGGTGCAGCATTTTGTATGGTATCATAAGTGGGCCATCCAAATGATCATAGTAGAGTTGGCAGCAATGAACCCCTAATACCTTGCACACTACTGTCAGAAGAACCCCTAATACCTTGCACACTACTGTCAGAGCAGATCCCCCTGATACCTTGCACACTACTGTAAGAACATAACCCCTGATACATTGCACACAGCTGTCAGAACAGAACCCCTGATACCTTGCACACTACTGTAAGAACAGAATCCCTGATACCTTGCACTCTACTGTCAGAACAGAACCCTTGATACCTTGCACACTACTGTCAGAAAAGAACCCCTGATACCTTGCACACTACTGTCAGAAAAGAACCCTTGATACCTTGCACACTACTGTCAGAACAGAACCCTTGATACCTTGCACACTACTGTCAGAACAGAACCCCTGATACCTTGCACACTACTGTCAGAATAGAACCCCTGATACCTTGCACACTACTGTCAGAACAGAACCCTTGATACCTTGCACACTACTGTCAGAACAGAACCCCTGATACCTTGCACACTACTGTCAGAACAGAACCCCTGATACTGTCAGAACAGAACCCCTGATACTGTCAGAACAGAACCCCTGATACTATCAGAAGTCAAAGACCCTCTTACACTCCCTAATCAAGGCTGTGCTTCGACGATCAAAAAACAGTGCTCCAGGTCCTGATGGCATAAGTGTCACAAAATGAAACCGTGTGTTTATCCGGTTGATTATTACAGAGGATTTTCGGATTAAGCGGACGATCGACCAGCGACATCTATTTGTACTAACAGAGTAAACACAGTTGTACAGGTTACATCGTGTCAGCCCATAAACACATTTGGTGGTGAGGGAGAAGGATATGGAATGGTTCCGTTTGTCATCTATACTGCCGGACATCAGACGGAAATGGCTGCTGGGATTGTCACCACGGAACAGAAGAGTGACAAGTTTGTCAACATTTGAATGCAGATGGAAGCCGTGAGATCACAGGGGCAGATGTAAAACGGAAGTACCTAGTACGGAAAACGTGCATCTGTCAATTCTTGGTTTCCGGAACATCAAGAGGATTGGCAGCTTGGTATCGAAACTCTTTGTTGGGAGTTTACAGAAACTAGCTGGCTTGTTTTGAGAATCTAGGCAATTACTGACAACTTTGACAGGATTTAAGCCAGGAAAATAGTTCTTGACAGGGGATGATTTGCCACTGTGCCACCTGTGTGGGGGAGTAAAGGATAACGTCACGTGGACAACTTTGGTAGTTTGCCATATAAACTCGAGTTGAGATCAACTAGGGTGGACTTGAATAATGCTCTAGACAGAGTGCAGGGCACTGCAGTGCCAGTGGAAATAATATCTACCGTGTGTTAATTAGTGACTTAATTTTACACGTGCCTATATGGCAGATGTAGATATGATTTATAGGACTGCAGGAGTGCCATTTAAGGTATAACTTATTATAATATATTCGTTATAATTACTATAGACTGTGGCCTTGTTAAACTATAGTGTGATGATTAGCACTGTTAGTGGAAACTAGCTAGAGTAGTGAAGTGATACTTGGCTCTGTTAGCTAGAATAGATTAGTGAAGTGTTGATAAGCTTTACTAGTTGAGAATTGAGTAATGAGGGGTAATTGGGATCTTCCCGTAGGTGTCCCTTGTGGGCGGGGTTCCGCATTCTGTTTGCTGATATTTTTTCTTTGTCATCGCCTGATTCGACTCTAGGTGGGTAGCTAATCTACTCTATGACTAAGTCTAGTTAGCTAAAGATCATTAAGCAAGGTGATAGGCTTACACTCAGCCGAAGGGATCAGTGACTAGTACTATCACCAGATGTGTTGTTTCTATCCTAGGTTCCCTACCAGATCCAAGGAAACTCTACAAGTTTTGGGAAAGAATTAAAAAACCCATTCTGAAGAACACCAGTTCAAGAGTCAATAAAGTTGCATACAGAAACATAACTTACGCTAGAAGGAAATTGATTCATCAAAGAGAGTGATGCATACTGATGCACCACACAGCATCAGACAGTAGTAACGAACCGAGAACCGGCTAATAGTACCTAGTGTTAGTACAGTAACAATTAACATTAGTAATTAGCACTTATGGACTGAATGGTTCGATGTGCAACGAGGATGATCTGTCGACTAACTAACTAACTAACTAACTGCGTACACACTACAAAAGACTTGTGCAGTTTGTTTAGGAACATTAGGAACGGACATTGTGTAGAGTGCAACCGGTCCATGATTAACTCTTAATACCACCGGTGTCTATTTCGGATGTTCATGAAATTGGATTACCAGAGGTCTACAGAGGCAAAGCATTATCCGGCAAGATGGTTCCGGCAACGGGTGAGACGTACTTGTTCTGACGTAACGTGCTGTGGTCTATCTTTGCTGTGATCAGCTGACTGAGTTGATGTCTGAGAGTCAGAGTCTACACACTTTATAGAACACGTCACACATTTTCTTCACATACACGTCTCATATACGTTACACTTTTATTTTAATAAATTACTCTTTATTAATTTTTAGAAGCAAGAGTTGTTGAGTATGTTGCGTTGGGGAAGTATGAGAAGGGGGGCATAGTACGACAGTGAGAGAGTGATAGGAAAAGGTGTCCATAGGCTGGTGGAGTGTGTTGGACGGAAGCTGGTGGATTCTCCAGAATAGTGAGAGGAACAAAATATTATAATGTGGGTGTCGACTCTCTTCACTCCAGGGACGACACTTTAAAGAAGGACACGACATTATTGGGGGCTCGTAAACGTGATATTTGGACAGTGGGATCTCTCGTAAACGGGATCTTTGGACAGCGGGATCTATCGTAAACGGGATCTTTGGACAGCGGGATCTCTCGTAAACGGGATCTTTGGACAGCGGGATCTCTCGTAAACGGAATCCTTGGACAGCGGGATCTCTCGTAAACGGGATCTTCTGACGGCGGGGTCTTTTGACACGGGATCCTTAGTTATAAGAGGGAGATATCATTTTGGAGAATCCAGCTAGAGTGAATGTGGATAGGGGTTAGGACTAATATCTTACCTGTTCACACTTCACACGTCTGCATAGGTCTGTGGTCCTGATTCTACTCTTGTCACTGAGTGAATGTGCTGTGTGTGGTAATATCTAGATTTATAGTACTTGTTCATATATCGGTATAGTAATTTGCAGTTATATTGTACTAGACCTGCTAGCTTACCTCTCTGTATAATGGCCACCCCTAAACTTAGCACAGCAGAATTAAAGGCAAAGGGGGAGGACATGGGATTGGCGGGGTCTGCTCTAACGGATTACATACAGGAAGTGGAGAGAGAGTATCGTCAAGCGGAACGGGAAGAGCGAAAGGCCGAGTTGGAATTGAGAAGGGAAGCTGAGCAAGCAGCTAGGAAATTTGAAGCTGAGCAAGCAGCTAGGAAATTAGAAGCTGAACAGGAAGCACAGAAAAGGGAGCACGAGTACCGGATGAGGGAACTCGAGCTCAAGAGTCAATCTAATGGAGAAACTGAGGGAGCAGTTGGAGGTTCCTCCATCCCAGATTCAACACCAGTAGGTGGACATGGGTACCATGCTATGAAGTTTCCTTTGGCGGTCTACGAGGAGGACAAAGAGAAGATTGACCAGTACCTTCAACGCTTCGAGGCTATGTCGGTTGCTATGGGTCTGGAGCGTAACAAATGGAATCTTAAGCTATCCCAGGGTTTACGCGGGACCGGATACGAGGTTTATACTCGCCTGCCACCAGGACATGAGAACAATTATGATGAGTTAAAGACGGCTCTGCTGAAACGATTTGAGGTTACGTCACATACCTACCGGAAAAAATTTCGAGCAGCGAAACGAGAACCGGGAGAGTTGTTTGCCGCCTACAGTTTGCGTCTTAAATCTTATCTCCATAAGTGGATGGATTTGGCTGGGTTCGCACATGACTATGAGAGTCTGGAAGAGCTCATGGTGGTCGACCAGCTGAAGAAGCAAATGTCTAAACCTCTCAGGACGTTCCTGGGAGAACAAGGAGCGGAACGTATTGACCTCGTGACTAAATTAGCAGAACGGTTCGTCGAGGTACATGGGGAGGCAGGGGAAAACCTTTCCACCAACTCCAAAAGTCAAGAGAAACACGACAAGAAGAAAACCAAAAACTCAGGAACAAAAAAGTGGGAACCTTATGTGCAAAAATCAGAGGATAGTTCAGAGAAGAAGAAGGAGGGAAGCAAGAGCACTTCAAGCTCTACACCTAAACGACCGTGGTCGGAGAAGTGGTGTTCAATTTGTAAGTCACCCTCTCACAATACGAGGGACTGCAAATCGAAGGCTAAGAACCCTCACTTTGCAGCATGTCAAGTGACTTCCAAGGAGGTGGTCACAGAAAATGCCAAGGTCAACAAGGAAGCTCGCCACCAGGAGAGCTCACTCAAGTCTGGCAATAGAAAATCTAGGACAGGGAAATGGTGCAACCAATGCCAGTCGAATACGCACAATGCTATTGACTGCAAGGGAATGTCAGGAGACACGCAATTCGTCGTGTGCTCAGGGAAACATAAGGTGGAGCCCACCGAACAGGTCGAGGCCGAGGAAGAGACTCCAGACCAGGAAAAACCACCTGTAGTGGAATTGGTAGAGGTTAACGGTCGTCAAGTGGAGTGTTTATACGACACAGGACTGGACGGGGAGGCCGTGATTTCTGCGGATCTGGTACATCCAGAACAATTCACAGGTGAGACATTGGATATACAGCCTGCACAGAAGAGTGCTGTAACCATGAAGTTGCCCATTGCTAATGTGGAGATTCGGTCAAGGTACGTCACCGGCACCATCAAGGCCGCTGTATTGACCGATCCCATTTTTCCAGTCATCCTAGGTTGCCGGTATGTCTTTCTGGGAATGCCCAGGGAGCCAATCCATATGGGAGCAATGCAGACTCGCTCTCAGACGAAAACGGAAGAGGCAGACGCAATTGTGACTAACCCAATGCCGGGGGAGCTACGAACTGCCCAGAGGGAGGATGATACTTTACGTCCTTGCTACAAAAAGCTGCAGAAAAGTGCTGATCCACCAGGACGGGGGCAGTACTACATGAAGAATAGGATACTCTACAGGAGAGCAGGAAGGGGAGACAACCTATACGGTCAGTTGGTCGTCCCGAAAGCTCACCGGTCCCAGATTCTTCATATGGGGCATACCATCTCCTTTAGTGGACACATGGGTATTGCCGCCACCATGCAGCGGATTTCCTGCCATTACTATTGGCCGGGAATGACAGATGATGTGCGTCGGTATGTGAAGTCATGCCCTGAGTGCCAGAGGGTGGCACCGAAACACTGGACAGCACCGGTGGTGTTGGGTGAGATGCCCATCATGAACTCTCCTTTCGAGAGGGTAGCCATCGATATCGTGGGTCCACTTCCCAGGACTAGGAAGAGGAACATGTATATACTCACAATGGTGGATTGCTGTACAATGTGGGGTGAGGCGATACCGTTGACCACGATTGACTCGAAAAGAGTGGCGGACGCACTGATGGAGGCCTTTACCAGATTAGGCTTTCCGGATCAAATTCTGACGGATAATGGATCTCAGTTTTGTGGAAAACTCATGGAGGAGGTATTTAGGGTGTTTCACTCTAACCACATACATACCAGCCCTTACCACCCTCAAGCCAATGGACAAGTAGAGCGTTTCAACGGCACGTTGATGACAATGCTCAGGAAACTAGCGCAGGAAAAACCTGATAGGTGGGATGAATATATCCCAGCAGCACTCTTTGCCTATCGGGAAGTTCCTCATGGCTCAACAGGACTACCACCCGCTACGTTGCTGTTTGGTCGTCCAATCAAAGGACCGTTGGAAGCCATGTTGAGGAGTTGGACTGAAGAGGGGACGTCAGAAGAAGTGATCTCATCCTATCAATACGTGGAGGAACTGAAAGAAAAACTCCACAAGGGATGGACTCTGGCAAATCAAAACTTGAAAAAGGCCAGGAAAAGACATGCGGCTTACTACAACCGTAGGTCTAAAGAAAGATCTCTAGATGTGGGAGATAAAGTCTTGTTGCTACTCCCAACGGGAAACAACAAACTGGAGATAGGTTGGCAAGGACCATTTCCCGTGGAAAGGGTGATATCCAGAACCAACTATCAGATCCGGATCCGGGGAAAGTCGAAGATTTTCCATATCAATCTCTTGCGGAAATATGAAGAGAGACCCGGAGACAAGGCAGCTCACCTCATGGCAATGTCAGTTGCAGTGGAGACAGAAGTGGGAACCAGCGAGGGCAGGGAATATCCCTTGGAACACCAGGAAACCTATAGGGATGTGCAAGTGAACCCTGATCTGACCTCCCAGGAGAGGGAAAGGATAACCCAGGTTCTCAAGTCTCATAAGGAGATACTGACTGATAAACCAGGACGAACGAGGTTGGTTGAGTTCGAGATGACTTTGACCACACAGGAGCCTGTTCGCCAAAAGGTTTACCCAGTGCCATTCTCTAAAGAAAAGGCCCTGGAGGAGGAAATAAAAAAACTGCTGGAGGATGACGTGATTGCACCATCCACATCCCCATACAATGCGGGGGTAGTTTTGTTACGCAAACCAAGTGGAGAACACAGGTTGTGTATAGATTACCGACTGCTGAACAGTCATACACAGTTTCAGGTGGAACCTTTGCCGAATCCAACTCAGTTATTCGCTAGGCTCCATAAGGCTCGGTACTTTTCAAAGGTGGATCTGAGTCGGGGGTACTATCAGATACCAGTCAAACCGGAGATTCGACCACTGTTAGCTTTCAGTACACCCAGTGGACACTACGAATTCAAAGTCATGCCCTTTGGACTCAGCAATGCACCCAGTGTGTTTACACGCATGATGAGGACTTTACTAGATCCATACAGGATCCGTCCATCATCTCATTCATGGATGATATTCTGATTTCCAGTGACAGCTTGGATGACCACTTACAATCCTTGGAGAGAGTGTTTAAGAGGCTCAAGGAAGCAGGGCTTACTGCTCGTCCAACCAAGTGCATGATTGGTTACCAGACTCTGGAATTTCTAGGTCACACCATCACTCCAGGACACATTGTCCCAGAAGAGAAGAACCTGGAGAAAATCAGAAATGCACCAAGGCCAAAAACGAAGAAGGATGTGCGATCTTTTCTCTCGTTGTGTGGGTTCTACCACAAATTTATCCCACATTTCACTGAACTGGGAGCTCCATTGACCGAAACCTTGAAAAAGGGATTACCGGACCAAATCATTTGGACATCAGAATGTGAGAATGCCTATAGTCAGTTAAAGGAGGCCTTGGTCAGCAAACCTGTATTACAGCTCCCTGACCTTTCCAAACAATTTGTGTTGAGAACAGATGCGAGTGCGATTGGAATTGGAGCCGCTTTGTTACAGGAAGGAAAAGACGATGCTTCGGTTTTGAAACCGGTAGCATACGCAAGTAAGAAACTTCTACAGGCGGAGAGGAATTATTCAACCGTCGAGAGAGAGTGCTTGTCCCTCGTATGGGCAGTGCAAAAATTTCAGCCATATTTGTATGGAGTTAAGTTTCGGGTTCAGTCGGATCATCAGCCCCTGATGTTCCTGGCTACTTCTCAGAAGCTCAACGCACGTTTGATGCGGTGGTCGTTGTTACTTCAACCGTATAATTTCACAGTAGAGTACATTCCTGGGAAGGAAAATGTTGGAGCGGATTTCTTGTCAAGACACCCAGCTCCTGAAGAAGAAGAATGAATCATCTGGATTAAACTCACGGTGGAGAAGAGTGAGATGGACTACTCTCTTAGGAGGGGGCCTATGTCACAAAATGAAACCGTGTGTTTATCCGGTTGATTATTACAGAGGATTTTCGGATTAAGCGGACGATCGACCAGCGACATCTATTTGTACTAACAGAGTAAACACAGTTGTACAGGTTACATCGTGTCAGCCCATAAACACATTTGGTGGTGAGGGAGAAGGATATGGAATGGTTCCGTTTGTCATCTATACTGCCGGACATCAGACGGAAATGGCTGCTGGGATTGTCACCACGGAACAGAAGAGTGACAAGTTTGTCAACATTTGAATGCAGATGGAAGCCGTGAGATCACAGGGGCAGATGTAAAACGGAAGTACCTAGTACGGAAAACAGTGCATCTGTCAATTCTTGGTTTCCGGAACATCAAGAGGATTGGCAGCTTGGTATCGAAACTCTTTGTTGGGAGTTTACAGAAACTAGCTGGCTTGTTTTGAGAATCTAGGCAATTACTGACAACTTTGACAGGATTTAAGCCAGGAAAATAGTTCTTGACAGGGGATGATTTGCCACTGTGCCACCTGTGTGGGGGAGTAAAGGATAACGTCACGTGGACAACTTTGGTAGTTTGCCATATAAACTCGAGTTGAGATCAACTAGGGTGGACTTGAATAATGCTCTAGACAGAGTGCAGGGCACTGCAGTGCCAGTGGAAATAATATCTACCGTGTGTTAATTAGTGACTTAATTTTACACGTGCCTATATGGCAGATGTAGATATGATTTATAGGACTGCAGGAGTGCCATTTAAGGTATAACTTATTATAATATATTCGTTATAATTACTATAGACTGTGGCCTTGTTAAACTATAGTGTGATGATTAGCACTGTTAGTGGAAACTAGCTAGAGTAGTGAAGTGATACTTGGCTCTGTTAGCTAGAATAGATTAGTGAAGTGTTGATAAGCTTTACTAGTTGAGAATTGAGTAATGAGGGGTAATTGGGATCTTCCCGTAGGTGTCCCTTGTGGGCGGGGTTCCGCATTCTGTTTGCTGATATTTTTTCTTTGTCATCGCCTGATTCGACTCTAGGTGGGTAGCTAATCTGCTCTATGACTAAGTCTAGTTAGCTAAAGATCATTAAGCAAGGTGATAGGCTTACACTCAGCCGAAGGGATCAGTGACTAGTACTATCACCAGATGTGTTGTTTCTATCCTAGGTTCCCTACCAGATCCAAGGAAACTCTACAAGTTTTGGGAAAGAATTAAAAAACCCATTCTGAAGAACACCAGTTCAAGAGTCAATAAAGTTGCATACAGAAACGTAACTTACGCTAGAAGGAAATTGATTCATCAAAGAGAGTGATGCATACTGATGCACCACACAGCATCAGACAGTAGTAACGAACCGAGAACCGGCTAATAGTACCTAGTGTTAGTACAGTAACAATTAACATTAGTAATTAGCACTTATGGACTGAATGGTTCGATGTGCAACGAGGATGATCTGTCGACTAACTAACTAACTAACTAACTGCGTACACACTACAAAAGACTTGTGCAGTTTGTTTAGGAACATTAGGAACGGACATTGTGTAGAGTGCAACCGGTCCATGATTAACTCTTAATACCACCGGTGTCTATTTCGGATGTTCATGAAATTGGATTACCAGAGGTCTACAGAGGCAAAGCATTATCCGGCAAGATGGTTCCGGCAACGGGTGAGACGTACTTGTTCTGACGTAACGTGCTGTGGTCTATCTTTGCTGTGATCAGCTGACTGAGTTGATGTCTGAGAGTCAGAGTCTACACACTTTATAGAACACGTCACACATTTTCTTCACATACACGTCTCATATACGTTACACTTTTATTTTAATAAATTACTCTTTATTAATTTTTAGAAGCAAGAGTTGTTGAGTATGTTGCGTTGGGGAAGTATGAGAAGGGGGGCATAGTACGACAGTGAGAGAGTGATAGGAAAAGGTGTCCATAGGCTGGTGGAGTGTGTTGGACGGAAGCTGGTGGATTCTCCAGAATAGTGAGAGGAACAAAATATTATAATGTGGGTGTCGACTCTCTTCACTCCAGGGACGACACTTTAAAGGAGGACACGACAATAAGATACGACGACATAAATAGATGTACCGACAATGAGCTAGAGAAACTAGCAGACATGTACAACAACAGTATAGGGAGTGCTAGCATCAAGGAGGAATGGTTACACAGCTATCTGATTCCCTTGCCGAAGCCTGACAAAGACCACACAAAAATTCAGGGATATTGAATTATAACCATGCAGAATACAATAGGCAAGCTGCTGGAGAAGGTAATTGCCAGGAAAATATCAAGCCAACTAGAGAGGCAAGGTGTTTTCCCACCCACCCTGGGTGGGTACCGTCCAAAAAGAGAAACCTGGACCAATGCAGCAGTCTTTGCCCAGGATGTCTATGAAGGTTTCCACTCAGGCACTGAAACCGTTGCTGCAGCGATTGATCTTGAGGACGCATAAAACAGAGTACCACTGGATTTTTTAATGTTTCAGCTTCTCGAACTAAACGTAAGTCCATTCCTCCTTAGTTGGATCGCTGCAGCCCTCTTCCAACGGAAAGTAGTTTTTAGATGTGGCAGTTGGACTTCGGAACCAACAACAATATATCCTAGCCTACCACAGGGATCACCATTATCTCCGGTACTGTTCAACGCCTACACAGTGAGAATCACCAGTGAGCAGATCACTGGACCTGGCAGGACATTGTCATATGCTGATGATGTTTTAGTGTATCGTCAGGGTAAGGATAGAGAGGAGGTTGCTGTGGAACTACAAACCGAACTCAATCGCATAAGTACTTGGTGTGATGAAGCTGGGGCAATGGTCAACCCAACAAAGGCAACAGTGACTTGGTTCTCGTTGAATAATCATATTGTCAACACTCCAACACCAACTGTAATGCTGTGTTCAGAGACGGTGGAAAGAACGCAGGCAATGAATTACCTGGGGATACGGTCTGATCGAAGCCTTGCTTATAATGTGCACATAGACCAGGTGATAACAAAGGCCAAGCGGGGTTTGGCAGCGATGCGGGTGATGGCGGCAGCAAACTGTGAGCAGTGCCATCTATGTCTTCTGTACGAGGGGTTGGTTATGTCTGTTTTGGAGTATGCAATGGCAATCCTGACTCTCAGCCATAAGCAGATAGAAAGGATGGAAAGGATACAGAATGAAGCTATGCGCATTATTCTTGGGATGTACAAGAGATACAGCATGCAGGGCGATGCGCTACCTTCTTGATTTTCCAACCATTGAAGAGAGAATACAAGG
Organism: Cepaea hortensis; assembly: GCA_963921405.1. Lineage (NCBI taxonomy): Eukaryota > Metazoa > Mollusca > Gastropoda > Stylommatophora > Helicidae > Cepaea > Cepaea hortensis. The sequence goes on from OY992897.1 coordinate 52,044,598, forward strand.
TTGCAGGGCACGCGCCTCCTCAGAATTAACGCAAACACACAACATCCACTGCATAGTGAAATTAGGAAGGTGAAGGGCAGCAGGTTAAAAAGAGGACGGTTGTGGATGGGTCAAGCCGAAGACATTCTTCAACAGGTGTGTTCACTTGAGGACTTAGAACCTGGCGAGGAGTGGGTGCAAGTGCCAACAGACTTCTGCACATCCTTTTCAGTTTGCATCCAACTAGATAGAAAATGCAGACAAGAAAATCCGGCTGCTGTTGAGGCTGAAGTACAAGCGTTGATTTTCGAGAATTCGCTAGACGGTGACGCGGTCATCTACACAGATGGGTCAGTCGTCCGACATGTGAGAAGCTCATGGGCCTTTACAGCTCGGGCCGGAGGGAGAATTGTGAAGGAGGACTCTGGTGCTTTCACTGAAACCACAAGTAGCCTGACCATGGAAGTCATGGCAGTAAGTAAAGCAATAACATGGCTCGAGACACAGACATTCACTAGGGCTTGTTTCCTTAGCGACTCAATGAACATGATCAAGAGGATAGAGGAGGGGTCGATCCGAAGAGAATGGTTGCTGCCTCTGGAGCGGTCTCGACTGGCAAAGATTAGTTTCATCTTCGTGCCAGGGCAGGCGGGAGTACAAGGAAATGAGCGGCTGACAAGCTCGCAGGTGAGGCTACTGTGGAGGACGGACGCGCCATGGACCAGGCCGACATTCTGAATGCTCTACGAGAAGTAAGACTTTTGCGAGAACCAAGTGATGACTGTGAATCTACAACAATGGCCAGACTGCGAGAGCAGCAAATTAAAAGAGGGGTGGCCAAACAAGAACACTACGCAGGAAGCCAAAGAAGATTGATAAACCAACACAGAACTGGCGTCATTAGCCGCTACACGTTGCGGGATTTGCTGAGGAGGGGATCCGAGCACTTATGGACTGAGTGGTTCGATGTGCAATGAGGATGATCTGTTGACTAACTAACTAATTAACTAACCAACACTCCCTAGGTACATTAGGCATGTGATGCTAGATCCATGTTTGTATAGTCCCATCGGCACTTGGTGGGTGATGTATTCAGTATCACGCCGGCCGCCTTCACTTTCCTAGGCATTTCCTGATACTCATTATAGACTGGGAATTCAGGTCAACTTTTAAAAAATCCATCCACATGAGGATACAAACCAATGACAACTGGACTATCAAGCGAGCGTCTGGCCACTACACCACATCTCCTTATTGACTCAGTTAGTGTTAACGTGTAACTGTCTTCTACACCTTGTTGAACTAACAATGTATTCACTCTTAAGACAAATTACAAGATAGCCTTGGACAAACGTCAGCGGTTGAATGAACTAACCTGTTCTGAGATTTCCCATTATGAGTATTGAGGGGGCATGTATCACACTTTTCTGATACTTTGCCAGGTCAGCAAATCTAGCTGGCATGATATTTACCACATCGTCCATCTCATGCCGATTGGTCTAAACATGTGGGACTAGCACTATATACCCAGAATGCCTCATGATATGGAAAGACATTGTTACATTGTTTTTAATATGTGAAATTGTAAATGCAGAATTCAGAAAGGCACTGAAATTAAATAACATGTAGAAAGACGGGATGATTTTGCTACATCAAAAGACATAACAATTTACTGTAATTGAGGGAACAGTTCAAGACAAAAGATATAGGGGACAACAAAGATATGTAAATAGGCAGACATATATATTTGGTGATGGCGCAGCCTGGCGAAATGTACAAACAAGGCTTAAGGTAAAAAGAGTACTGGAAATCAATAACTGCCAACCCTCACTGACCAGATAGCACAAGGTGGTGTGTAATGACACACCTCAGTAAGTTGCCAGGTCTCGAAATGCAAACTGTAAGCAAATCACATGGTTTTGGGTGGATGGAAAACTGTACCAGCAGAAATCTTGGTCATTGCTGTAATAATAATTGCTTGCCTGCTCATTTTGTGGTATCAGTCATGCCTAGTAAATTACTTTAGGGCTGAACAACACTAGTGTAATATATGATCGACATGATTAAACAGTTAGTTGCATGACCTTTACACGACTTCGTAGTCAACCCCAGCATTTTTTGGCTGTTTGTGATTTCTAGGCAAGCTAACGTTCATATGTTTACCATGGTGTTCTGAAGGACCAGCACTCATAACATTATGTGAAAACCAAAGCAAGGCGGTCTGCTTCAAAATCATTTGTAGCTGAGTTTTGAATATGGTTTGTGGAATTGCAATTTACGTTCGTAACCCCTTTGCCACACCACCAAAGTGATAACACAACATAATTAATGAATGGCCAAATCTGTGTAGCACAACATCCTTTCCAAGAACCATCATTGAGTGACAGGAAAAGCGCACTGAGTGTCTGTTTTAATGACTCAGGTGTAAACAACTGCAATGATTTCCATTAATGAGACCTGGAGCTCTGCATTGCAGCAACAAGTCATATTCTTATGCTGTGTTACCTGGAATTTATTTATGTCACACTTTATTTTAAAAACTGTTATGTTGCTTGTCCATCAAGAATGATGATGACCATTCATTTCATCCAGTGGGGTTGAAAGTATGGAGCCTGAGTTCTAAGATGGCTGATAAGGCCTATTTTGGCTCAAAATGTTCTTTGACAATGTGGGCAAAGAATGCTTGACGTTCCAGGAGGATCTCCTGCAGTGGTTTTTCTGTCCAGCCTTATCTTCACATCTCTTGCAGTCCTGGTTGCTTCACAAGTGACTGCACCCTTATGTAATGATGTACGACACGAATTACGGTCTTTAGCAGCAGTCTCCCAGGTGTCAAGATGAATTCCAAAAGCTTTAAGTTAGATTTTCAGAGTGTCTTTAAAGCGTTTCCTCTGGCCGCCTTGGGAGCGTTTACCACAACACAGCTCACCGTAAAAAATTTGTTTAAGGATTCTGTGATCCGGGATATGAGTTAAGTGGCCACTGCAACACACATTGTTTTCATTACGGACTCAAGGAGTATGCTTAGTAAGGTGGAGAAAGGAATGTTTTGTGTAGAATAGCTCACCTTGCTTCAGAGGTCACAGATTGTGAGAATTGTATGGATCTTTTGCCATGGCCATGCGGGAGTCGGGGAAATGAACAGGCTGATAGGCTGGCAGGGAATGCACCTCTTGGTGGTAGATTACCTATGGACAAGGTGGAGGTGGTCGTGCGCCTGTGGGACCAGGTGGAGAAGGTGGGGGAACAGATTGTGAACCCATATGGGGAAAGACTGAGATTGCGGGGGATGGCAAGGGTTCTGGTAGAATCTCAAAATTGAGAGGGAAGACCAGGATAACTCTTCACTGGCTGTTGAACGAGGGGACGGAGCATGTATAGAAATATCTAGAGTGCAGTGATGTCAGTTCTTAGCTCAGCTCAACTCAACTCAACACATGACCAATGCTTTAAACCACCTATAATATTTTTAAAACTGTTATATGACCAATGTATTAAACCAGTAAAAATATAGGGAACTCTGTTCTTATGCAAGTGGAGAGATGTTTCTTTCTGAAAGAGTCAATGTGTTTTTCCTGTTGTCTTATAGGAAATATGAGCTCTATGCTATGGAATGGACTGGTCTGGTGGACCTAGCTAAGCACACTGTAGCTGCTTCTTCATATGGGGGACCTATCGGTAGGTATTCCAGCGCTACATTGTTGTTTGCTCTTGTACTTAAAAGTTTATAAAATTGAGAGCATCTTATGCAATAAGTCCTTGTTATTAAATGTTAGAAAACAAAAGTGTATTGTGTTACATGTATTTATGTGCAATCTGCTGCTGGTGCGCAGGCTTGTATTATACTGATATTCAGAAATTTGCCAGAGTTTCATTAATTGCAGCTATCTGAGATTGTCCAAAGTCTTTTCAATGGATCTGCACTCTGTTGATCCAGAATTAACTCCTCTCTTGTATTCATTTCCTCCGATTACCCCTGGTCTCTGGGTAGTGAGATCAGACGCCTGTGTGTAGTGTTGCGCACTTAAAAAATCCCTTGGCAGTTGGAAACCAAAAAAGTGTAGCCTAACAGCGCTGCCGGGGCAAAATTTTGAGTAAAAAATCTACCAAAAGTATTTCAGGATCCTCACCGGTGTTACAGAGTTCATGCACTGAGCTGAGATTCTCCAGACTCAGGTACTTGAAGTTAGGGGTAGAACAGAGCACTTATGGGTTACACCCGTGTGCTGTGATGTTGATCTGTTGACTAAACTAAACTAAACTAAACATTAATTTCCTCCCTTGCAAATAATTCTGTTTCTCTAAATTTTCTCCCACACCTTATACCAAATATATAGGCATTCATTTTATCCATTTCATTCTTGATGTTTTTCTGCTTTCCACTCTGTGTAAATGTTTTGTCATTCCATGTACCAATGTGTAATCTATTTTTAACAATTAATACAGTATAGAAGACAAAGACTTGATGGAAAAAGAGTTAACTATATGATGGGGCAGATTTCACAGTCCACATTGCAGCTATAGAAGGCAAGGACATGGCTGACAAAGAGTTAGCTATAACTACTGACAGGAATAGGATAGAGAGAATTAACATAACTAAAGAATAACCAGACAGATCAGACAGATGACATATTTAACTTCCCAAAAGGATGATTAAACAGACAAGATGCACATAACTTGTAACTGACTGGATAACCAGTTTATGACTTGTTGCACCGACTTGATGGAAAAAGAGTTAACTATATGATGGGGCAGATTTCACAGTCCACATTGCAGCTATAGAAGGCAAGGACATGGCTGACAAAGAGTTAGCTATAACTACTGACAGGAATAGGATAGAGAGAATTAACATAACTAAAGAATAACCAGACAGATCAGACAGATGACATATTTAACTTCCCAAAAGGATGATTAAACAGACAAGATGCACATAACTTGTAACTGACTGGATAACCAGTTTATGACTTGTTGCACCGAACATGAAGAAAGATGAACTGGTTTAGTTAATGACAGTGTAATCACTCATTGCTGGACGGTCTAGAGGAAGGGACATAATCTACAGAAGTTAGTTAGTTAGTTAGTTAGTCGAGGTTCCAATTTCACGGCAACGGGTCGTCCCCATTATGCTCCATTCCTGTGCCAGTGAATATCACACAAAATGCTCCCCACTGTCCAATGTGAAAAGTTGAATAGACAGGAGTCTCGGCAATCCAACAGCCCACACAGGTACACTGTGCATAATGCCACCGCCAGAATGCAACACAAAATTCATCCACGAAAACCACAGTTCATTGTCGATGGACTCGGCACTCACCAGAAAGACCTCATTGACCCGGGTTTTCTCACATGGCTTAGTCTTTTACCGCAGGACGACCTGCCAAAAGTGTCGCATAAAGCACGAACTCCGTAGCTTCAGCGCCGACTCCCAGGAGTCTCCTGAAAAATGCACTCGTGAACCGAAAAGGCAAATCAGTCAATTCAGCAACAGCCAGTAGCCATTGCTTTGAACATGCAGGTCACTGTACAGGACAGATGTAAAAGCATTCCACGCAAATTTCACAGCTCACAGTGTCACCCACGCACTCACTCAGTAGCAGGGCGACGGAACCATGTACTACCAGTCCAACATGAAGAAAATCAATTGCAAACCATAGCTACAAGCATAAACACACCACAGGCCTTAACGGTTCAATGCCTAACCTAACAGAAGACAGCATTAGAATACATTCAACTGTATTATAGAAATACATAAAGAAAACAAGAGAGCTGATTCAAAAAAACATCTGTTTTATTCAAGGCTGATTGTTATATAAACGGACTAGACGGAAGAAGCTAAACAACTCCTAGATATTATAAAACTTCTAGATATTATAAAGGAGATGGTGCCACTGAGTTAACTTGAGTTGAGAACCGACATCACAGCACCCAGAACATTACCATACTCAATCCATCCCCAACTTCAACAGCCAGTGAAGAGTTCCAATACCAATTTATGAGTTGGGGTCTGATTATGTCTCCATCCGGCCTTTCCTCGGAGTACTTAGTGTTGGTCAGATGCTCTGGTCACTCCACCGTTCTCTCAAGACCATGAATTTATCTGTTCTTCCATGCTATTCACATGATCGTAAAGGGCCCTGACTACGTCTGTCTTATCATGCTCCAGTACCGCACACAGTGTTGCAGACTCAGCCAGTCTGTCAGCCTGCTTGTTTCCCACCACACTAGAATGTCTTGGGGGGGGAGGGGGGAGGGAGGGGGTGTGCCACTCTTCACGAAGCATGCTTGACTTCACCCTTCTCAGCATGCTCTATGAGTCTGTTACAATTATGTAAACTATGTCCATTAAATTGTGCTATGAACTCCCAGGAACTTCTTTTGCCTCTTACCACAGAACCATTCGGTATTTAATCTGATTTTTCTACCTGTAAAAGCACTGATTTTTCTACCTCATGTGAAATGTTCTGTTCGTAACTTGAGCTGGAATAGATGCATGGCAAACATCGATTCCTGAAGAAGAGGCAAAAATAACTGGTCTGCTTCTTAAATATAATATAATTTAATTTTGCTGCACTGTTCATTTCACTAATTTTCTTTTGCTTTTTTTGCAATTGCCTCATGTTTCTTTATCAAGAAAACTGCATGCCTTTACATTACAATATTACTCCTCTTGATCAGTTTAAAGTTACAGGATAAAACACAATTGCTTTTACATTTATGGTCTATAAAAAGGACACACCTTCACACTGTTTAATGATTATATTATATAGATATGAGAAAAACAAATGAAACCAGATGTAATACAAGGAAGTTATCTGTAAGTGGTGGGATAAAGAAATGAAAATCTGGGTCATTAACTAAGCAGTATTGTTTACTAATGTAATTTGTGTATTTTTCTGAAGCTCTGATGTTTACTAATGTAATTTGTGTATTTCTCTGAAGCTCTGATGTTTACTAATGTAATTTGTGTATTTCTCTGAAGCTCTGATGTTTACTAATGTAATTTGTGTATTTCTCTGAAGCTCTGATGTTTACTAATGTAATTTGTGTATTTTTCTGAAGCTCTGATGAAAGATGAGAGTAAGACTTCACGAGTTGTGACCTCTGCGAAGCCGGTCATCACTGTCTATAATGCTGCTGGAAAGTTACTGGGTCAGATGCGGGTAACTACGTATATTTCATTATTATATATTTCAGTGAATAGTGACATTTTCTAAATATTTCACAGAAGTGTGGAGGGAAGAATTTTGCGTGATGACAGTTTTGTTCTTTATTATGCACTGTGTGACCGGCTGGTCATTGCTGGATCTATTTGGTCAAAAGCTTGCCTTTTCATCCCTTAATTGTTTATTATTGGCATCTGCTTAGTCTCTCCAGAATGATCCTGTGTAATATTTTCCCAGGAACTGACAGTAACATTATACCTCTATAATTTTCAAACACCCGGTCTCCCTGGCATAGGGGTTGTCTTTCTCCGTAATCCCGTATATTCTCATGAGTAATGTAACCTGCGCGAGAATCTGTAGCGGTTCTCGCCGCGTTGGTAACTTACGGGGTATGTGAGCTGGTTGCTCAGAAAGCAATGGAAAACTACTGAGCATAATCTTGCCTAGTACATCAACAGCAGCTGAAAAATGTTGATGTTGACTGCAATGTCCAGTAAGGGATATGCCCCCAAAAACATTTTTTTTTCACACATGTGTAAGTCCCCTTTCTTTGGCATTTTACCAAATACCCTTCTCTTCAGTCTAATTGTATTTCTTAATTTTCCTAGATCCTACTAAATAGTTTATGGACGAGGCAGCGGAAAAGACCTCAGGCTGGCTATGGAACAAGCGTAATGTGGGGTGGGACAAGGATACGCAGTAAATGGTTCAACTTTGCCTGCAATGTGAGTCACCGTCTCTCAAGAAGAAGAACCTCAGTAACACAAAAATCTCTACTGAAGATTGCAACCTCACAATGAGATCGAAACAACAGCCACGGTCTCGTGCCGACCCGGGAGCCATCCCAACAGGGAAGAAGGGGGCACCCAAGCTGGATGTAACAATCAACCGGATCTAAATGTCAGCCAAAGTCAAACCTCTGTAGTCAAGTGATGGCAACGGCCACTTGTGGTGGAATAGTACATCTTGCTAGGACCATGTCCCACAGCGATCGCGAGGGTCCAGGGTGAGGCCCAAGCCTTAATAAAATGAGCTCACAGGAAGAGCTGGCTTTCGCTGGGAGCATGCAGGAGGCTGGATCTGCAAGCCATGAATGGGGTACGAAGAAGGCAACATTGCTGCAATGACATCTACTGACAGGTTCATAGCTAGCCACCAAGACAGAGGCGAAGACTGCGGCCAACTGCCGGAGGAAGAAGCTGACTTTCTTGTGGTCAGTCATGGTGTGGTGCCAATGTTGGTAGATAGATACACCGGGTGCCCAATATGTCCTGCAAATCTGCCTCTGTAAGACTGTGAAACATGTTATTAACCTCAGGTTAACTTGTTACCTGGAAAGTAAACATCTTGTTCACCATCCCAACTCCTAGTTCAAATGTTCCATGTTCCCATTTAAAGTCATGTTAATCATTTGCACTCTGTCGCTTGCTGATGGTCTGGAGCCCCCTGGTACACATGACTATTCCTACCGGGCGAAGCTACGTCTATGGAAAGCCCATTTCCTTTGTTTCTCAGATTCTCTATGAATTGACGAAACATGATTGTCTAGGCATCTGTAAAGAAGATAGTTTGTCATTGCTTTCCTTCTTAGCAGTGACCATACATTGTCTCTGAAAGGAGATCCTCTGGTACTGTCGTGAAACTTGAGACCATAACCTACAACTATCTCTCAGCTGCTCTTCAATCCATTTACCATCTGTATCCATGTCTTCATGTTACCCTGTTTGGAGGGTTAAAGGGTACTGCACGTTGGCCAGGGGTGTCCTGTAGGCTAGCAGAAGGTAGACGCACCTTAGTTCTCCTTTAATAGGGGAATCCCCTATCCCACCACATACCTATATAAAAACTTAATTAATGCATATATACACACGGGTTAGCACAGAATGCTACAGTAAATAGAAGGGCTGATGTAAATATAGAATACATAGACAAATCCAGTGCAACTATTAGGATTGTAACAGAAAAAAATTAGAGCAACTGCTTCTGTAGTCAGAGCAATATTAGCTGCAGCTGAAGAACTTGTAAACTCAGAAACTATACATAGAGCTATAATTCTTACTGATGCATTGTTTGTTCTGCGAGCACTAAAATCCAACAAGCACCCAGAACTACAACAACTACTGTCCCAGATATGTCAGTGATGTAGTATACTTATATTGAGTGGATAACATCCCACTGCAGTAGACCAGGAATTGAAAAGGCTAACAACTGGCTAAAGAAGGTGCTGGGACATAACAACCAGATATTCCAGTGACATATTTTAAAATGATAAATCTAACAGAAATAACCAGATAGTCACCTATTACAACCACTGGAGTATCTTTTGGACAGAACTTGACAGGTCACTGAACAGAACAAAACAGACTCATTGGCTACATGTCCAGAAAACTACAGATAGAGCAGTGTGTACACGTGGGCCAGCATCTCCACAAAGAGTCTGTACTGAAACATTATACCAAAGACAGCTCCTAAAGGTCTAGTCAATGGCAAGATGAAGCAACCATGGATGTTAAACTCTACAGAATTCTGCAGGACGAAAGAAAAGAAGAAGAAGATTATTCCTTGTTTATTAATATTGGTCACATACATTTGTTTTTCATTAATAAATGTATGATAAAAACTATTTTTATTTATGTTTCTGTGATTCCACACAAGTGGTTGCTTTAATTGTAGGAGTTTGTGAATGTGGCTGGAAGATAGTTGTAGAGAGATGTTCACATGCAGTCAGGCTAATGAATCATTTGTAATGTTCTGTTGTCAGTGGAACAGTGGCAGTGTTGTGACACTGGGTTGGTCCAGCACTGAGGAGTTGCTGTGTATCCAAGAAGATGGTGTGGTTCTTGTGTATGACATTTTTCTGTCATTCAAACGCACTTTTGGCATGGGACAGGTCTGTATGTCTCTTGACTAATATGTATACATGTTTCTTTCTCTCTATCCATCATTTGTTTTTAAATTGCGTGGAAAATAATTAAAAATAGTTTCACTGTTTTCAGTTTTTCAAACTATCCTGTCCTTCCATAAATGTTGTTTTTGAATCTATTACTTGTATGTACAACTGACATCTGGATGAAACTGCAATTAACTAGGCATAATCCAACACCATTATCAGTTCTGTGCTTATGTAGACCAATATATCTAGTGACATCATCATCATTAGTCAGTTCTGTGCTTATGTAGACCAATATATCTAGTGACATCATCATTAGTCAGTTCTGTGCTAATGTAGACCAATATGTTTAGTGACATCATCATTAGTCAGTTCTGTGCTAATGTAGACCAATATGTTTAGTGACATCATCATTAGTCAATTCTGTGCTAATGTAGACCAACATGTTTAGTGACATCATCATTATTAGTCAGTTCTGTACTGATGTACAATCCAACAGTTTTAGTTTTGCGATAATATTTTTTTCCTGCATATCCTTTACAGAACATCACTGTTAACACCAGCATTTTACTGCTGTTGTTGATTTCTTGGCAAGATTACGCTCAGTAGTTTGCCATTGCTTTCTGAGCGGCCGGTTCACTTATGCCATAAGTTACCACTGCGGTGAGAACCGCTTCCAATTCTTGCGCGCTGCGTTACCCTACATGGATAAACGGGATTACAGACAAAGTCGTTCAACGTTTCAAGAAGCTGAAACATTAAAAAATCCAGTGGTACTCTGTTGTATGCGTCCTCAAGATCAATCGCTGCAGCAACGGTTTCAGTGCCTGAGTGGAAACCTTCATAGACATCTGTTCTTATAAGCTGTACAGAAAAGTAGAATGTCTTTTTCCTCATTCTCGCAGAGAAAAATTTTTTTTTCCATATGATGAACATTAAAGCTAACAGAGATAGACAGCTCTGGAATATTTTAGGTAAATAACTTTACAAACCAGTTGTTGTGATACGAGTTTTTCGCTTCATCAAAAGGCAGTAAGTTAAATGGTTTAATCACATATCACAGCTACTAAACGGACCATGCTCCATAAAAACCCATATTGCTTAGATGTAATAGGGTGCTTATGTAGGGCAACAAACACCACTATGAATGAGCCACTTTTATGAGGCTGTATGTGTATGAGCCACTTGTATGAGGTTGTGTATGAGGCACTTGTATGAGGATGTATGTGTGTGAGCCACTTGTATGAGGTTGTGTATGAGGCACTTGTATGAGGATGTATGTGTATGAGGCTGTATGTGTATGAGGCACTTGTATGATGTTGTATGTGTATGAGGCACTTGTATGATGTTGTATGTGTATGAGGCACTTGTATGATGTTGTATGTGTATGAGGCACTTGTATGATGTTGTATGTGTATGAGGCACTTGTATGATGTTGGTGTGTATGAGACACTTGTATGATGTATGTGTATGTATGAGGCACCTGTATGAGGTTGTATGTGTATGAAGCACTTGTATGAGGTTGTATGTGTATGAAGCACTGTCAGAGTCTAAAGTATTGCCAGCAGAGATGCAGGGACATCGTTACGCCCACCAGGCGAATAGTCCCTAGCGGGGATGCTGTAACATCGTTACGCCCGCCAGGCGAGTATTAGTTACCTGCCTGCGAGGTTGCCGGCTGACGAGACAGCCAGCGGTCAGGCAAGGACAAAGCAGGACGCACGCAGGCCTCGTGAAGCCACTTCAGGTGGGCAGGCGCGTTGCGAGAAATAGCCAGACAGCTCTGGGACTCGGACTCGACTGGACGTATGATGGGAGAAAGGCTTGTGTAGTTCTGTGGCCCGAAAGTCGAGTGCTTGTACATCTTGTGAGACTGATTGTAAGCTGTCGGTTGCTTGTAAGTGTATTGTTATAACTTATGTATTGTGATGATCATCTCTAGATCGTGATCTGTAAATAAATCCATCGAAACTTCGTGTCGTTGAGTCTCAAGTCAAATCACGTTGTATTTGTACTGTCTCACATGTGTTAGGTTAACGAGCCAGGTCTAAGACCCTGACATGTGTGGATGTGGGGGCTCGTCCGGCTTTAAAATGAACATGGTTTAAGTAATTAACATTTAAACCTAGAGTTGTGAACTTAGAAATTTTTGTCCAACTTTAGAGTACATTTAAATGTGATTGTGAAGGCTCATTTTGATATATATTATTACATTGTTTGAACATGGAGACTAAATGTGAACGTAAAGTACATACATATTGTGTGATCTTGTAAACGTGTAAAACATTCGTGATTGTGAAACTTGTCACCGTTTTGACCTCGTCGACATTGTGAAGTTGTCGCCATTGTGACCTTGTCGCCATCTTGTAAACTTGATGTCTATGTCCTTACTGAATGTCATCTTGATGTAAGTGATGTATCATCAATGTTGTAGAGTGTTGAGATATAGTTAGATTGTCTTTGAAAAGTGAATTGTGGAAAGCAGAAAGTTTCGGAAAGAAAGTGACTTGTGGTTTTGAAAAAAATTGTTGACTGACAACATTACGACCTACAATTACACTCAACGCCATACAAACCTAATCAAAACTTAGTGACAAGCATACACACCACATCAAACAGACGTTAATTTATTTCCTCCAAAAACAAAGCAGGTTTTCTGTGCCATCTGAAACCCTTGCCCGTAGAGGTCATTTGTGTTTTGAAGTAGCGACCCTACAGTTCCTAGCCCGAATTTCAACCGTTCTTCACCGCATCCAGGACACTTGAGTATATTTTTCTTTCTATATACTTTCGGATGCAAATTTAGGCAAATATTGTAAATAGAACACAATTGTAAATTGTTCACTTTACTAACAACTTGTAACAAATTGTGTGTCTGATATTTCATTTGCATTTTCCATCATGTCGTCATTAAATGATTTCATCGATACGGGGTTAAAGTTAAAGTTAACAGGTGATGAGTTAACGAAGTGGAGTGAGAAGAAATACTCTGAACACCTGCGTGAGAAAGCAAATGAACGCGATGAAAGAGCAGCTGAAAGAGCATTAAAACAGGCAGAGACTGAGGCAGCAACCGCAGCAAAACAGGCAGAATTAGAACTGTCTGCAAAGACAAAACAAGCTGAGTTAGATATGGAACTAAAGAAAGCTGAGATAGCAGCTCAAAGTAAACGGGAAGAGTTGGAAGTACAGCTAAAGATTAAACAACTTGATACTGAGACTGCCATAAACAAAGAGTCTAAGAAATCTGAGAGACTGGAGAAAGAAAACCAGTACAAGAAATACCAAGGTATCGTAAGAAATTATACCTCGGGTGACTGCATTGCAGCCTTCACCCAAAATTTTGAGACGTTAATGGACCATTACCAGGTCCCATTGTCTGAATGGAATATAATTTATATGAGAAGTTTATCAGGGGAGCCTCTGAAAGTCATAGAGACTATCCCCAAAGACCTCAGAAAAGATTACCATTATCTAAAATCAAAGATTATGGCACATTTTATGTTAGATGAGGCAGGTTACAGAGAACAATTTAGCAAGTTGAGCCCCAAACCGACTCAAACGTTCTCTGACTACCTCTGCTTAGTCAGAGATATATTTACCAAATGGACTTCAGCAGCTAAAATTGATAAGAACTATCAAAAGTTAGAAGATCTTATCATCAGAGATAAAGTCATTTCATCTATTCCATCAGCATTTTCGAAATTTTTGCAAGAGAATGAATGTACGAGTGTAGAGCAGATTGAGAGACGTGGTTCGGCTTATTACACAGCCAACAAACATTGTTTTGCCAGTGAAGCTACTGAAACCAATTTTGTAGCATCGGTCAACTATGACAAACCCTATAGTAGGCAAAAACCTTATAAGCCTACATCTGAGAAGTACAACCATTGTAAATATTGTAAAATTTCACATCATCAAGGTGAGATGTGCGACAAGAACCCCGCATATCTTACATATTTACAGAACATCGTAAACAGACAAGATAAGGAGCGTAAATCCTTTAGAAATTTGCGTAAATGTTTTCTCTGTAAGGCGTATGGACATTATCGCCATTATTGTAAAGGTAGGCAAATGACCAATAAAACAAATGCCGCCTTATTTGATAGTTCATCATCAGATGAAGAAGAATCAGAGAAACACCCTGTGAACTCAGCACAGGCTTTTGATATGTTTAACGCAAATAAATGTACTGTTTGTAATACTTTCTATGAAGATGGTATTTTAACATGCGGCCACTCCATCCCTATTGCCAATGAAGATGCTAATTTGGTAGTAGATTCAAAAGGCAGAATAAACATCCATCAAGGATATGTGAATGGCAAGCCTGCTACAGTCCTTCGGGACACGGGAAGTTCACTGATTGGACTGAAGAGAACGTTCATAATGCCTACAGACTATACAGGCAGGCACGTAACATGCAGAACATTCTCCGGCAATATTGAAAAGTATCCACTAGCATGGGCATATATTCAAACACCTTTCCTCACTGGGAAAGTAAAATGCGCAGCATTAACAAACCCGGTGTGTGATATTATAATTGGAAATTTACCAGAGGTGAATGATATGCCTCATGACATAACATCTCTTTGCATTAATGAGATCACAACATCACCATCAAATGTCATCATTGATACTGTTGTACCACCTAATGAATGTATGGTAGCTAATGTAGCACTAAGATCTCATGACATCATTGATAACACTGTTTCATCACCATCTGATATCATTGAATGTGTGAACGCAGTAACCAGATCTACTGCTAGAATGCAAGATGAAATTAATCAAACTGAGGCTATAGAAATGCTTAGCCCAGTATTACTACCTCCTAAAACCATGTATGATATTGTATGTGTATGAAGCACCTGTATGAGGTTGTATGTGTATGAAGCACTTGTATGAGGTTGTATGTGTATGAAGCACCTTATGAGGTTGTATGTGTATGAAGCACTTGTATGATATTGTATGTGTATGAAGCACTTGTATGAGGTTGTATGTGTATGAAGCACTTGTATGATATTGTATGTGTATGAAGCACTTGTATGAGGTTGTATGTGTATGAAGCACTTGTATGATATTGTATGTGTATGAAGCACCTGTATGAGGTTGTATGTGTATGAAGCACCTGTATGAGGTTGTATGTGTATGAAGCACTTGTATGAGGTTGTATGTGTATGAAGCACTTGTATGATATTGTATGTGTATGAAGCACTTGTATGAGGTTGTATGTGTATGAAGCACTTGTATGATATTGTATGTGTATGAAGCACTTGTATGATATTGTATGTGTATGAAGCACTTGTATGATATTGTATGTGTATGAAGCACTTGTATGATATTGTATATGTATGAGGCACTTGTATGATATTGTATGTGTATGAAGCACTTGTATGAGGTTGTATGTGTATGAAGCACTTGTATGAGACTATGTTTATGAAGCTGTATGTGTATGATGCTGTATGTGTATGAGACACTTGTATGATGTTGTATGTGTATGAGACACTTGTATGATGTTGTGTGTGTATGAGGCACTTGTATGAGGTTGTATGTGTATGAGGCACTTGTATGAGGTTGTATGTGTATGAGGCACTTGTATGAGGTTGTATGTGTATGAGACACTTGTATGAGGTTGTATGTGTATGAGGCACTTGTATGATATTGTATGTGTATGAGGCACCTGTATGAGGTTGTATGTGTATGAGGTTGTATGTGTATGAGGTTGTATGTGTATGAGGTTGTATGTGTATGAGACACTTGTATGATGTTGTATGTGTATGAGACACTTGTATGATGTTGTGTGTGTATGAGGCACTTGTATGAGGTTGTATGTGTATGAGGCACTTGTATGAGGTTGTATGTGTATGAGGCACTTGTATGAGGTTGTATGTGTATGAGACACTTGTATGAGGTTGTATGTGTATGAGGCACTTGTATGAGGTTGTATGTGTATGAGGTTGTATGTGTATGAGGTTGTATGTGTATGAGGTTGTATGTGTATGAGACACTTGTATGATGTTGTATGTGTATGAGACACTTGTATGAGGTTGTATGTGTATGAGGCACTTGTATGAGGTTGTATGTGTATGAGGCACTTGTATGAGGTTGTATGTGTATGAGGCACTTGTATGAGGTTGTATGTGTATGAGACACTTGTATGAGGTTGTATGTGTATGAGGCACTTGTATGAGGTTGTATGTGTATGAGACACCTGTATGATATTGTATGTGTATGAGACACTTGTATGAGGCACTTGTATGAGGTTGTATGTGTATGAGGCACTTGTATGATGCTGTATGTATATGAGACACTTGTATGATGCTGTATGTATATGAGACACTTGTATAATACTGTATGTATATGAGACACTTGTATGAGGCACTTGTATGATGTTGTATGTATATGAGACACTTGTATAATGCTGTATGTATATGAGACACTTGTATGAGGCACTTGTATGATGCTGTATGTGTATGAGACACTTGTATGATGCTGTATGTGTATGAGACACTTGTATGAGACACTTGTATGAGGTTGTATGTGTATGAGACACTTGTATGAGGTTGTATGTGTATGAGACACTTGTATGAGGTTGTATGTGTATGAGACACTTGTATGAGACACTTGTATAATGCTGTATGTGTATGAGACACTTGTATGAGGTTGTATGTGTATGAGACACTTGTATGATGCTGTATGTGTATGAGACACTTGTATGATGCTGTATGTGTATGAGACACTTGTATGATGCTGTATGTATATGAGACACTTGTATGATGCTGTATGTATATGAGACACTTGTATGAGACACTTGTATAATGCTGTATGTGTATGAGACACTTGTATGAGGTTGTATGTGTATGAGACACTTGTATGATGCTGTATGTGTATGAGACACTTGTATGATGCTGTATGTGTATGAGACACTTGTATGATGCTGTATGTATATGAGACACTTGTATGATGCTGTATGTATATGAGACACTTGTATGATGCTGTATGTGTATGAGACACCTGTATGATATTGTATGTGTATGAGACACTTGTATGAGGCACTTGTATGATGTTGTATGTGTATGAGACACTTGTATGATGCTGTATGTATATGAGACACTTGTATGATGCTGTATGTGTATGAGACACTTGTATGAGACACTTGTATGAGGTTGTATGTGTATGAGGCACTTGTATGAGGTTGTATGTGTATGAGACTCTTGTATGAGACACTTGTATGAGGTTGTATGTGTATGAGACACTTGTATGAGGTTGTATGTGTATGAGACACTTGTATAATGCTGTATGTGTATGAGACACTTGTATAATGCTGTATGTGTATGAGACACTTGTATGATGTTGTATGTGTATGAGACACTTGTATGAGACACTTGTATGATGTTGTATGTGTATGAGACACTTGTATGATGTTGTATGTATATGAGACACTTGTATGAGACACTTGTATGATGCTGTATGTGTATGAGACACTTGTATGATGTTGTATGTGTATGAGACACTTGTATGATGTTGTATGTGTGTGAGACACTTGTATGATGTTGTATGTATATGAGACACTTGTATAATGCTGTATGTATATGAGACACTTGTATAATGCTGTATGTGTATGAGACACTTGTATGAGGTTGTATGTGTATGAGGCACTTGTATGAGGTTTTATGTGTATGAGACACCTGTATGATATTGTATGTGTATGAGACACTTGTATGAGGCACTTGTATGAGGTTGTATGTGTATGAGGCACTTGTATGATGCTGTATGTATATGAGACACTTGTATGATGCTGTATGTATATGAGACACTTGTATAATACTGTATGTATATGAGACACTTGTATGAGGCACTTGTATGATGTTGTATGTATATGAGACACTTGTATAATGCTGTATGTATATGAGACACTTGTATGATGCTGTATGCGTATGAGACACTTGTATGATGCTGTATGTATATGAGACACTTGTATGAGGCACTTGTATGATGTTGTATGTGTATGAGACACTTGTATGATGCTGTATGTGTATGAGACACTTGTATGAGACACTTGTATGAGGTTGTATGTGTATGAGGCACTTGTATGAGGTTGTATGTGTATGAGACACTTGTATGAGACACTTGTATGAGGTTGTATGTGTATGAGACACTTGTATAATGCTGTATGTGTATGAGACACTTGTATGAGGTTGTATGTGTATGAGACACTTGTATGATGCTGTATGTGTATGAGACACTTGTATGATGTTGTATGTGTATGAGACACTTGTATGATGTTGTATGTGTATGAGACATTTGTATGATGTTGTATGTGTATGAGACACTTGTATGAGACACTTGTATGATGTTGTATGTATATGAGACACTTGTATAATGGTGTATGTATATGAGACACTTGTATAATGCTGTATGTATATGAGACACTTGTATAATGCTGTATGTGTATGAGACACTTGTATGATGCTGTATGTGTATGAGACACTTGTATGATGTTGTATGTGTATGAGGCACTTGTATGAGGTTGTATGTGTATGAGGCACTTGTATGAGGTTGTATGTGTATGAGACACTTGTATGAGGTTGTATGTGTATGAGACACTTGTATGATGTTGTATGTGTATGAGACACTTGTATGAGGTTGTATGTGTATGAGACACTTGTATGATGTTGTATGTGTATGAGACACTTGTATGATGTTGTATGTGTATGAGACACTTGTATAATGCTGTATGTGTATGAGACACTTGTATGATGCTGTATGTGTATGAGGCACCTGTATGATGCTGTATGTGTATGAGACACTTGTATGATGCTGTATGTGTATGAGACACTTGTATGATGTTGTATGTGTATGAGACACTTGTATGAGACACTTGTATGATGTTGTATGTGTATGAGACACTTGTATAATGCTGTATGTATATGAGACACTTGTATGATGTTGTATGTGTATGAGACACTTGTATGATGCTGTATGTGTATGAGACACTTGTATGATGTTGTATGTGTATGAGACACTTGTATGAGACACTTGTATGATGTTGTATGTGTATGAGACACTTGTATGATGTTGTATGTATATGAGACACTTGTATGATGTTGTATGTGTATGAGACACTTGTATGATGTTGTATGTGTATGAGACACTTGTATGATGTTGTATGTGTATGAGACACTTGTATGATGTTGTATGTGTATGAGACACTTGTATGATGCTGTATGTGTATGAGACACTTGTATGATGTTGTATGTGTATGAGACACTTGTATGAGACACTTGTATGATGTTGTATGTGTATGAGACACTTGTATGATGCTGTATGTGTATGAGACACTTGTATGATGTTGTATGTATATGAGACACTTGTATGAGACACTTGTATGATGCTGTATGTGTATGAGACACTTGTATGATGTTGTATGTGTATGAGACACTTGTATGATGTTGTATGTGTGTGAGACACTTGTATGATGTTGTATGTGTATGAGACACTTGTATGATGTTGTATGTGTATGAGACACTTGTATGATGCTGTATGTGTATGAGACACTTGTATGATGTTGTATGTGTATGAGACACTTGTATGAGACACTTGTATGATGTTGTATGTGTATGAGACACTTGTATGATGCTGTATGTGTATGAGACACTTGTATGATGTTGTATGTATATGAGACACTTGTATGAGACACTTGTATGATGCTGTATGTGTATGAGACACTTGTATGATGTTGTATGTGTATGAGACACTTGTATGATGTTGTATGTGTGTGAGACACTTGTATGATGTTGTATGTATATGAGACACTTGTATAATGCTGTATGTATATGAGACACTTGTATAATGCTGTATGTATATGAGACACTTGTATGAGGCACTTGTATGATGCTGTATGTGTATGAGGCACCTGTATGATGTTGTATGTGTATGAGGCACTTGTATGAGGTTGTATGTGTATGAGACACTTGTATGATGCTGTATGTATATGAGACACTTGTATGATGATGTATGTATATGAGACACTTGTATAATGCTGTATGTATATGAGACACTTGTATGAGGCACTTGTATGATGCTGTATGTGTATGAGACACTTGTATGATGTTGTATGTGTATGAGACACTTGTATGATGTTGTATGTGTATGAGGCACTTGTATGATGTTGTATGTATATAAGGCACTTGTATGAGGTTGTATGTGTATGAGACACTTGTATGATGCTGTATGTATATGAGACACTTGTATGATGCTGTATGTATATGAGACACTTGTATAATGCTGTATGTATATGAGACACTTGTATGAGACACTTGTATGATGCTGTATGTGTATGAGACACTTGTATGAGACACTTGTATAATGCTGTATGTATATGAGACACTTGTATGAGACACTTGTATGATGCTGTATGTATATGAGACACTTGTATGAGACACTTGTATGATGCTGTATGTGTATGAGACACTTGTATGATGTTGTATGTGAATGAGGCACTTGTATGAGGTTGTATGTGTATGAGACACTTGTATGATGCTGTATGTATATGAGACACTTGTATGATGCTGTATGTATATGAGACACTTGTATGATGCTGTATGTATATTAGACACTTGTATAATGCTGTATGTATATGAGACACTTGTATGAGACACTTGTATGATGCTGTATGTGTATGAGACACTTGTATGAGGTTGTATGTGTATGAGACACTTGTATGATGTTGTATGTGTATGAGGCACTTGTATGATATTGTATGTGTATGAAGCACTTGTATGAGGTTGTATGTGTATGAGGTTGTATGTGTATGAGGTTGTATGTGTATGAGGTTGTATGTGTATGAGACACTTGTATGATGCTGTATGTATATGAGACACTTGTATGATGCTGTATGTATATGAGACACTTGTATAATGCTGTATGTATATGAGACACTTGTATGAGGTTGTATGTGTATGAGACACTTGTATAATGCTGTATGTGTATGAGACACTTGTATGATGTTGTATGTGTATGAGACACTTGTATGATGCTGTATGTATATGAGACACTTGTATGATGCTGTATGTATATGAGACACTTGTATGATGCTGTATGTATATGAGACACTTGTATGATGCTGTATGTATATGAGACACTTGTATAATGCTGTATGTATATGAGACACTTGTATGAGGCACTTGTATGATGCTGTATGTGTATGAGACACTTGTATGATGTTGTATGTGTATGAGGCACTTGTATGAGACACTTGTATGAGACACTTGTATAATGCTGTATGTATATGAGACACTTGTATGAGGCACTTGTATGAGGTTGTATGTGTATGAGGCACCTGTATGATGCTGTATGTGTATGAGACACTTGTATGAGACACTTGTATGAGACACTTGTCTGAGGTTGTATGTGTATGAGACACTTGTATGAGGTTGTATGTGTATGAGGCACCTGTATGATGCTGTATGTGTATGAGACACTTGTATGATGTTGTATGTGTATGAGACACTTGTATGAGACACTTGTATGATGTTGTATGTGTATGAGACACTTGTATGAGACACTTGTATGATGCTGTATGTATATGAGACACTTGTATAATGCTGTATGTATATGAGACACTTGTATAATGCTGTATGTGTATGAGACACTTGTATGATGTTGTATGTGTATGAGACACTTGTATGATGTTGTATGTGTATGAGACACTTGTATGATGTTGTATGTGTATGAGACACTTGTATAATGCTGTATGTGTATGAGACACTTGTATGAGACACTTGTATGATGTTGTATGTGTATGAGACACTTGTATGATGCTGTATGTGTATGAGACACTTGTATGATGTTGTATGTATATGAGACACTTGTATGAGACACTTGTATGATGCTGTATGTGTATGAGACACTTGTATGATGTTGTATGTGTATGAGACACTTGTATGATGTTGTATGTGTGTGAGACACTTGTATGATGTTGTATGTATATGAGACACTTGTATAATGCTGTATGTATATGAGACACTTGTATAATGCTGTATGTGTGTGAGACACTTGTATGAGGCTGTATGTATATGAGACACTTGTATGATGTTGTATGTGTATGAGACACTTGTATGATGTTGTATGTGTGTGAGACACTTGTATGATGTTGTATGTATATGAGACACTTGTATAATGCTGTATGTATATGAGACACTTGTATAATGCTGTATGTATATGAGACACTTGTATAATGCTGTATGTATATGCGACACTTGTATGATGTTGTATGTGTATGAGACACTTGTATGATGTTGTATGTGTATGAGGCACTTGTATGAGGTTGTATGTGTATGAGACACTTGTATGAGACACTTGTATGATGCTGTATGTGTATGAGACACTTGTATGAGGTTGTATGTGTATGAGACACTTGTATGAGACACTTGTATGAGGTTGTATGTGTATGAGGCACTTGTATGAGGTTGTATGTGTATGAGGCACTTGTATGATATTGTATGTGTATGAAGCACTTGTATGAGGTTGTATGTGTATGAGGTTGTATGTGTATGAGGTTGTATGTGTATGAGGTTGTATGTGTATGAGACACTTGTATGATGCTGTATGTATATGAGACACTTGTATGATGCTGTATGTATATGAGACACTTGTATAATGCTGTATGTATATGAGACACTTGTATGAGGTTGTATGTGTATGAGACACTTGTATGAGACACTTGTATGAGGTTGTATGTGTATGAGGCACTTGTATGATATTGTATGTGTATGAAGCACTTGTATGAGGTTGTATGTGTATGAGGTTGTATGTGTATGAGGTTGTATGTGTATGAGGTTGTATGTGTATGAGACACTTGTATGATGCTGTATGTATATGAGACACTTGTATGATGCTGTATGTATATGAGACACTTGTATAATGCTGTATGTATATGAGACACTTGTATGAGACACTTGTATGAGACACTTGTATGATGCTGTATGTGTATGAGACACTTGTATGAGGTTGTATGTGTATGAGACACTTGTATGAGGTTGTATGTGTATGAGACACTTGTATGAGACACTTGTATGAGGTTGTATGTGTATGAGACACTTGTATGAGGTTGTATGTGTATGAGACACTTGTATGATATTGTATGTGTATGAGACACTTGTATGATATTGTATGTGTATGAGACACTTGTATGATGCTGTATGTATATGAGACACTTGTATGATGCTGTATGTATATGAGACACTTGTATAATGCTGTATGTATATGAGACACTTGTATGAGACACTTGTATGAGACACTTGTATGATGCTGTATGTGTATGAGGCACTTGTATGAGGTTGTATGTGTATGAGACACTTGTATGAGGTTGTATGTGTATGAGACACTTGTATGAGACACTTGTATGAGGTTGTATGTGTATGAGACACTTGTATGAGGTTGTATGTGTATGAGACACTTGTATGATATTGTATGTGTATGAGACACTTGTATGAGGTTGTATGTGTATGAGGCACTTGTATGAGGCACTTGTATGATATTGTATGTGTATGAGACACTTGTATGAGGTTGTATGTGTATGAGACACTTGTATGATATTGTATGTGTATGAGACACTTGTATGAGGTTGTATGTGTATGAGGCACTTGTATGATATTGTATGTGTATGAGGCACCTGTATGAGGTTGTATGTGTATGAGGTTGTGTGTGTATGAGGCACTTGTATGAGGTTGTATGTGTATGAGGCACCTGTATGAGGTTGTATGTGTATGAGACACTTGTATGAGGTTGTATGTGTATGAGGTTGTATGTGTATGAGGTTGTATGTGTATGAGACACTTGTATGAGGTTGTATGTGTATGAGACACTTGTATGAGGTTGTATGTGTATGAGGCACTTGTATGATATTGTATGTGTATGAGACACTTGTATGAGGTTGTATGTGTATGAGACACTTGTATGATATTGTATGTGTATGAGACACTTGTATGAGGTTGTATGTGTATGAGACACTTGTATGAGGTTGTATGTGTATGAGGCACTTGTATGATATTGTATGTGTATGAGGCACCTGTATGAGGTTGTATGTGTATGAGGTTGTATGTGTATGAGGTTGTATGTGTATGAGGTTGTATGTGTATGAGACACTTGTATGAGGTTGTATGTGTATGAGACACTTGTATGAGGTTGTATGTGTATGAGACACCTGTATGAGGTTGTATGTGTATGAGACACTTGTATGAGGTTGTATGTGTATGAGACACTTGTATGAGGTTGTATGTGTATGAGACACTTGTATGAGGTTGTATGTGTATGAGGCACTTGTATGAGGTTGTATGTGTATGAGACACTTGTATGATATCGTATGTGTATGAGGTTGTATGTGTATGAGGCACTTGTATGAGGTTGTATGTGTATGAGACACTTGTATGATATTGTATGTGTATGAGGCACCTGTATGAGGTTGTATGTGTATGAGGTTGTATGTGTATGAGGCACCTGTATGATGTTGTATGTGTATGAGGCACTTGTATGAGGTTGTATGTGTATGAGGCACCTGTATGAGGTTGTATGTGTATGAGGTTGTATGTGTATGAGGCACCTGTATGATGTTGTATGTGTATGAGGCACTTGTATGAAGCTGTATGTATATGAGGCACTTGTATGATGTTGTATGTGTATGAGGTTGTATGTGTATGAGGCACTTGTATGATGCTGTATGTATATGAGGCACTTGTATGATGCTGTATGTATATGAGACACTTGTATGATGTTGTATGTATATGAGGCACTTGTATGATATTGTATGTGTATGAGGCACCTGTATGAGGTTGTATGTGTATGAGACACTTGTATGAGACACTTGTATGATGCTGTATGTTGTATATGAGGCACTTGTATGATGTTGTATGTATATGAGACACTTGTATGATGTTGTATGTATATGAGACACTTGTATGATGCTGTATGTTGTATATGAGGCACTTGTATGATGTTGTGTGTGTATGAGGCACCTGTATAAGGTTGTATGTGTATGAGACACTTGTATGAGACACTTGTATGATGCTGTATGTATATGAGACACTTGTATGATGTTCTATGTAAATGAGACATTTGTATGAAGCTGTATGTGTACAAGACACTTGTATGAAGTTGAGTTTGTATGAGACACTTACTTGTATGAGGTGTAATTGTACAAAAAACTTGTATGAGGTTATATGTGTACTAGATACTTGTATGAAGTTGTATTTGTATGAGACACTTACTTGTATGAGGTGTAATTGTACAAAAAACTTGTATGAGGTTATATGTGAACTAGATACTTGTATGAAGTTGTATTTGTATGAGGCTCCTGTATGAAGTTGTCTGTGTATAAGACACTTGTATGAGCCATTTGTATGAAGTCGTATGTGTACATTATTATTGACAGCAGCCACCCCTTGGGCAACAGCTGTGAGAGGCTGGCTAAACCAGGCATGGGAAGCCGATTTGGTGTCAAACCAAGCGGTGAACTAGGGTATGCCTACCCAGCATGCGAAGATAGGTTTCGGCAAACTGAGCGGATGAAATCACTGATGATTCAGTGGGCAAGACGGCGTTTATGTGCAAAGCGTTGTGGAACGTAATGAGCACGGCAAGGCACGTAGAGCGCCCTGGTCATCCACTGCACCTGTATTCGTCTTCAGTCATCTTACTTGTCTTGCTACTGGATTCAGATGGGCTCAAGTGAGAGAGTGAGGTCGACGAATTGCGCAACTCTTCCTCACTTTAATCCAATTCATCTCACAAGTAATTCTTCATCCAAGTTCATATATCACCTTCAAGCCCTGTGGCGATGGATGAGTGGCGAAGCGGCAAGCATGGGTACACTGGCAGTCGTAGTCGCAGACCTGCACATAGGTGGCTGAGGCCATATGGTCGTCTTCTACTGACCAGAGCAGCAGTGGGTTTCGGCGGCCAGAGAAAATGCTTTAAAGACACTGAAAATCTCACTGAAAGCTTTTGGAATTCATCCTGACACCTGGGAGACTGCTGCTAAAGACCGTAATTCGTGGTGTGCATCATTACATAAGGGTGCAGTCACGTGTGAAGCAACCAGGACTGCAAGAGCTGTGAAGAAAAGGCTGGACAGAAAAACCACTGCAGGAGATCCTCCTTCTGGAATGTCAAGCATTCTTTGCACACATTGTCAAAGAACATTTCGAGCCAAAATAGGCCTTATCAGCCATCTTAGAACTCACGGCTCCATACTTTCAACCCCACTGGATGAAATGAATGGTCATCATCATTCTTGATGGACAAACAACATATTATTATTATTATTATGATTATTATTATTTATCTGCATACACTTGTATGAAGTTGTATGTGTATCAGACACTTGTATGAAGATGTATGTGCATGAGATACTTGTATGAGGCATTTGTATGAAGCACTTTTATGAGACCACCAGAGTTTGTTACAGAACTGTTCATATCCTGATGCTGTGAGGCAAACAGACAAAATATTAAAATAAGAACATCTGTGAAAATAGTAAATTGCAATGGAAAGGAGACGTCAACAATGAATATCACAGTAAATGGGAAACTACTAAAACACATAACAAGAGTCTCCTATCTTGGAGATGTAGTAACAAAGATGGCAGAAGTAAAGATCAAGACAAGAATAGAAATGGCAAAAAATATTTTGAATAACATAAAAATATTAATATCTAGAGAAATAAATATAACATTACAAATGAGAATTGTTATTTTTTATATATATTCAACACTACTAGACAGGACAGAAACCTGAACAATGAACAAGTTATTGGAAATCCAGATGACATCCTGGAAATGTGGATATACATAAGAATAAGGTATATTTCATGGAAGCAAAAACAATCAAAAATAAAGATTCTAAACAGACTGGAAATTAAAAGAGAGCTGATAAAAGAAATAAAAAAGAGACAAGTTATTTTGTCTCACTGCAATCTCGGAAAAACTGACCTCCCCATCTCATCTCATCTCATCTCATCATGTTCCTCTTGTACCTTGCGGTGTCGAGGTGAAGTATAAACTTCGTGAGAGTGCCCGGTTATGGGCTTCGTATATCGACATTCCCATGGATTCTGTTATTCCCTCCGTCCAGCGTTTACGTGGTCGGCCTCTTCCTCTGTTTCCATCTGGTCTGTACGTCATTGCCTGTTGTGGCATGCTGTTGACTGGTAGCCTACTTGCATGGCCAAACCATTTGACTTGCTGCTTTCTAATAAAATCTAGAGCAGCTTTAACCCCCACTTTAGTCCTGATTTCTTCATTTCTGATCTTATCTCTTCTTGATACGTTGAGTATTCTTCTCAGGAACCTCATTTCTGTTGTTGTGATTTTTCTTTTCTCTTTTTCTGTCATTGTCCAGGTTTGGCATTGGTAGCACAGAGTTGGTAGGAAGATTGTGTTGTAAAGTGCTTTCTTAGTAGTTATTGATACATGTTTGTTCTTTAGTATTGGTGCCATTTGTCCAATGAGTTGATTTGCCTTATTGCACCTATTTTCGATCTCGTCTTCTGATCTGCCATTTGATGATATTATACTTCCTAGGTACTTGAAGCTCTTTACTTGTTTCAAGGGATGTTCGTTTAGGTGAATTGTTGCTGTTTGTTCTTCTTTAGTTATAGTCATTACCTCTGTTTTGCTTGTGCTAATTTTCATGTTATGTTCCCTACACATTTCGTTTAGACTATTCATGTGGTCTTGTAATTCAGCTTCTGATTTTGCTATTAGTGCTTGGTCGTCCGCAAACAGGAGTTCTCTAATGGTTAGATTTGCAGATGGTTCTTCTTCTGTGTTCTCGTCATGCGGTATTCTTGCTGTCTCTGCTTGGCTGGTTTCTTTACATATGTTGTCTATATATGTTATGAACAAGAGAGGGGACAGGACACAACCTTGTCGTACTTCAGATCTTATGGTGAAGGGTTCTGAGTGTCCTCCAGTTGCTCTCACTATGCATTCACTGTTGTCGTATAAACTTCTACATAGGTTTGTTAGATGTGTACTCACTCCATATTGTTTAAGGATTTCCCACAGCTTGTTTCTATCTACCCTATCAAATGCCTTTTCTTGGTCAACAAAGGCTAAGTAGAGTGTTTCATTGAATTCAATTGATTTTTCTATAAGTTGTCTAAGAGCAAAAATGGCGTCTGTGCATCCTTTGTTTTTCCTAAATCCAAGCTGCGTTTCGCTTAGCTGGGGTTCTAAAGTAGTTCGTAATCTTTTTTCAAGAATTTTGCAAAATATTTTCCCAGTATGACTCAACAGTGAAATGCCTCTGTATTGTGTGCAATCTCTTTTGCTGCCTTTGTTTTTCCAAATTGGGATAATTATGGCGTTTCCCCAGTCTCGTGGTGTCTGTTGTTCTACCCAAACATGGTTGAATAGTCTATGTAGCCAAGCTGTTCCTACTTCCCTTGCTGCTTTAATTAGTTCATTTGGTATTTCATCCTGTCCTGGTGATTTGTTCAATGGGGCTAATCTGATGGCTTCTATAATTTCTTCTTTTAGTATGTCTGGTTCTAGTTCCTCGGTGACATCTGTGTAGGTCTCTTGAATTCCTGTGACATCTGATGGGATGTTGAGAAGTTGTTCGAAATACTGCTTCCATCTTATTAGGATGTGTTTTTGTTCACTTATTGGTTCTCCATTTTCGCTGTTAATTATTTCAGTTGGGTCAAAGGGTACTCCTCTGGTTCGCATTGCACTTATCTTTTTGTAGAAGTTTCTGGTTGCCTCCTTGTAGTTTTTATTTAGGGTTTCTCCATACTCTTCCCAGTCTTTCTGTTTTTCCCTCTTTACTATTCTACTCACATGTCTTCTCGATATTCTGTATTCTATGAGATCACATTCCTGTTTGCTCTTCAACCACTTTTTATATTTTTCCTTTTTTTCTTTTACCGCTTTCTTTACTTCTGCGTTCCACCAACTTGTTATTTTCTTTATCCGTGTTTTGCATTTTTTCGTGGTTCCGCATGTTATTTTTGCAGTATTTAAAACGCTTGATTTGAACGTCTCCCATTCTTCTTCCACTGTTTTTCTTTCCGTAGGTAATTTTACAAAGAGTTCAGTTAGTTCTTTCTCATAATTTTCCCTTACTGCCTCGTCTTTAAGGTTTTTTAAGTTTACTGATTCGCATGGCATGTATTTTCCTGCTTTTTGTTTTCTTCTTCTAATGGTTCTTATTGTGGCAACGACTGCTTTATGATCTGTGTTTATACTGAAATTGGGCACTGCTCTTGCATCTAATATATTTCTCTTTCTGTTATTTCTTGTTAATATAAAATCAATTTGGCTTTTAGTATCTAGATTGTTCCATTTATACCAGGTGTATACTTGCGAATCTTTATGTTTATAGAATGTGTTTGTTATATAGAGATCGTGTTGGCTGCAAAGCTCTATCAGTCTACTTCCGTTATCATTCCTTTCATTTTGCTGATCTCCAAATGCTCCCAGGTGTTTTTCTATGCCCCCTCTGTTATGTCCTAGTCTTGCATTGAAGTCTCCCATAACTATGATGTTGTCCTGCTTATCTATTTTATTTAGCACATCATGTATGTCTTCGTAGAAGTCCTCACATTCTTGCTCATTATTGTTTGCATTACATGGTGCGTATATCTGTACATATGTTGTGATTGTTTGTTCTTTTATTCTCACTGTTATGATTCTTTCTGATATATATTTTATTTCTAGTATTGCTCTTGCTTGCTATTGACCTCCCCATCAACAGTTGGTATATCTATAATATATGTAGTCAGTTGTGTCTTCAAGAAACTTATCTGACACATATCTTCAAATGTCCTGCAGCGTCAATATTTGTCATCACTCTATCCTTGCTGGCTGAAAGCTGTAGGACCAAGTGTCAACATTTGATATAATGATCCTGAGAAGCAGTAGCATCGATGTGTTGCAGCTTGTCTGAGCTGATGACACAGCAGGATGTCTGGAACTGAGCCAGTTACAAGGCTGCATCTCTCCACTTCTGAAGTCTTCACTTTCTGAACCCATCATCAGATATTACTCGTATCAACTGCACAACTTACGCACATAACACACAAACATTTGAGAATGGACCCACGCTTTCTTTCTCAACTACCAAGAACCAAATACAATTCATTTTTTGTAACCTAGTCCTACATGCATGTGATTACTGCAGCATCACTATATGTTGGTAGACGGTGCTGTTACACACATGTACAGCGGAAGCATCACTGCACATTTCCACTGTACTCTGCTTATTCTAGAATGAGAAACAAAATATGAGATGTTAATTTCTGAGCAACCTTTATATATGTTTGTGTCATATATTTTGGAAAGAATTACTTTCTGCATTTTAAACTGTAAATTATAATTTAAGACAGATAATATGATAAACCCTAATTCTGCAAACAGGAAGCCAAGGATGTCAAGATTCTGGATGCTAAAGTGTTTCTCAGCTTCCAGGGCACAGGAATTGCAGTGATGACAACATCGTACAGAGTGTTCCTGGTCAGCAATGTTGACAGTCCAAGGATAGTCAGACTAGCTGAAGTGCCAGGTAACAGCAGTTATTTTCAGCTCATGATCATCTTAGACAATGTCGAGCCATGCATAATGTTGAGGTGCCAGGTAACAACAGTTATTTTCAGCGCATGATCATCCTGGGCAATGTTGAGCCATGCATAATGTTGAAGTGCCAGGTAACAGCAGTTATTTTCAGCTTATGATCATCCTGGGATTGTCGAGCCATGCATAATGTTGAAGTGCCAGGTAACAGCAGTTATTTTCAGCTCATGATCATTCTGGGATTTTCGAGTCGTGCATAATGTTGAAGTGCCAGGTAACAGCAGTTATTTTCAGCTCATGATCATCCTGGGATTGTCGAGCCATGCATAATGTTGAAGTGCCAGGTAACAGCAGTTATTTTCAGCTTATGATCATCTTGGGCAATGTTGAGCCATGCATAATGTTGAAGTGCCAGGTAACAGCAGTTATTTTCAGCGTATGATCATCCTGGGCAATGTTGAGCCATATGTTGAAGTGCCAGGTAACAGCAGTTATTTTCAGCTTATGATCATCTTGGGCAATGTCGAGCCATGCATAATGTTGAAGTGCCAGGTAACAGCAGTTATTTTCAGCTCATGATCATTCTGGGATTGTCGAGTCATGCATAATGTTGAAGTGCCAGGTAACAGCAGTTATTTTCAGCTTATGATCATCTTGGGCAATGTCGAGCCATGCATAATGTTGAAGTGCCAGGTAACAGCAGTTATTTTCAGCTCATGATCATTCTGGGATTTTCGAGTCATGCATAATGTTGAAGTGCCAGGTAACAGCAGTTATTTTCAGCTCATGATCATCCTGGGATTGTTGAGCCATGCATAATGTTGAAGTGCCAGGTAACAACAGCAGTTATTTTAAGCTCATGATCATCTTGGGCAATGTCGAGCAGTGCATAATGTTCCTTCAATACCCTCAGTTTTCTATGTTCTAGATAAGTTCAACAGAGGACCATCTTCTGTGCTATTTTGCCAATCATTCCAGCAGTTTCTTCCTTTGTCACCCTGTTGGTGATACCCTTAATGTCTCCAGTTGTCACAGTGTTCTGTAAAAGTTGCAGAAGAGTTACATACATGACGTAAAGTGTAGGCAGTACATTTCATTATTTTGATTGAGACTTCTTTGTGTCTACTTATTTCTGTCTGTATATACATGCTTTGTATGTTCTTCTTCACTTGTAGATATAGCTTACAAATGGTTCACACCAAACTATTGTATGTACATTCAATGAAAGGTCTCAATGAAGCACCTAGTTGCTGGGCTGTTGTGACAGCAGACAGACAAGCAAGAGCGCTGGTTGCCAAAGGTTCAGAACTCTACCTTGTTGATCAAGGAGGCCAATATCAGCAGCAGGTATATTCTTTGTTTCATGAAATTATTGCGTAGGTCTTTTTAAATTAATTATTTCAGACAAAGACAGGTTCTTCACATGACTGTACAGTTGTATGTTTCTGTACATGTGACTCTCTGAACTTGTGTTGAATACTGTCCAAGTATTTCAGTTTTTTTTAAAAATCTGTCTTTTAGCAATATTTAAAAAAAAATTAAGTGTGTTTTATTTTTCTGTTTTTTTATTACAGTCATACGAAAGACCAATGACAAGTCTGTTTCTATTCCATATTGATGATATTGCTTCAGTCAGCAATAATCAACTCTAACAGGTGTATTGTCCTTCAGTTTGTCACATTGTCAGCCCTTACTTGACAAGCTATAAGCCAATTTCTCTGTTTGCTAGACTTCATTTTCTGGTAATGACTTAACCATTTCAGTCTGTCTGATTTGTTTGCAGATTTTTGGGGATAGGTTTTCCATAGATCTCATTATTTGCTCACTGTATAATGAAAACAATTCAGGGGGCGGTATCATGCTTGTCTGACACCCATCTTTATCTGTTGAAATGTTCCTAATGTGCTAAATAATCAGACATAATGAGAAAATTGTGGTAAATATCTATCAGAAATAAAAGAGAAACAAACTTACATTCATGTCTAAATAAAGACAGAAAGAGATATGAATCTGTTAAAAAAGAATGAGCTTTTTTATGCGTCATGAAGGAATATACAAGGGACAAATTTCTTAGCCTCTTGCATTGAAAACATCAGAAAGAAGCAGTCTTCATTTTTTTACCACATTATGAGAAGAAAAAAATACTGGAATATGTTGTGACAACAGGTAAGATTTGTGGACAGAAAGATAGAGGAAGACAGCGTGAGAAAATTCTTGATAGTCTTGTGTCATGGCATAGAAGGGAGTCAACACACAAATCCTCCGAAGTCGGAGAGTGTCTGCCTGCACGGCGAGGAACCACCAGTCTGCACACCAATAAGCCAGACATGGGACAACGGGTACTCACGCAAACCTCAGGTCCTGTAAGACATCACACTGATGTTGGACAACAGGATGCCTTCATCCGACGTACAGGACTTCGCGTTGGCGCTCAAGCCAACAAACACAAGCAAGCAAGCAACACACAAATTGATCCATGCTGTTGGAGATCACAATTTGTGGAGGGGCATGAGCACGCATGCCAGCCAGCAAGGCACTGAATGATGATTCAAAGAAGTGCACTATAAATGAGTGTGTGTGTTGTTTGTCCATCAAGAATGATGATGACCATTCATTTTATCCAGTGGGGTTGAAAGTATGGAGCCGTGAGTTCAAAGATGGCTGATAAGGAGAATGACTTGCTCAATGAATTGGATTAAAGTGAGGAAGAGTTGTGCAATTCGTCGACCGCACTCTCTCGCCAGAGTCCATCTGAATCCATTAGCAAGACAAGTCAAGACGACTGGAGACGAATACAGGTGCAGTGGATGACCAGGGCGCTCTACGTGCCTTGCCGTGCTCATTACGTTCCACAACGCTTTGCAGGTAAACGCCATCTTGCCCGTTGAATCAGGAATGATTTCTTCCGCACAATCTGCCGGATCCTGGGTAGTGTTATATTGAATGCAAATGTTTTTGCTTTGGATGTCAAATAAATGCATTAACTCTTATCATAGTAATCAGAATTGAATTTGTTTCAGAATAAATGTATAGTTGTGTGTCCCCTTGCTTGAAGTGCTCAGTCATTTTGTACTAAAATTGTGAAAGTTAAATCTGTGACTTTACACCACACAACTTATGAAAGTACCTTTACAAGGGAAGTGATAATGTGTAAAATCCCATTCAAGTGAAGTCAAAACAGTTAGCTTTAAAAAAGCATAGACGGAAGCTTAATCCAGATGACTTAAGTAAGTAAGTCAGCAAGCTAGCTACTACACATGTGTGTACCATTTATCTTTTGTCTAATAATGGTGGGTTCACAGTCTAATGGTTAATTGTTAATATACTTTTTAGGTAAAGTGAAGACTCATGTAGTGTACTTGGCAACTTTTGAAGCATTCAGCAATGAAGGCTCTTGAAAACAACTAACTTTGTGAAGTTCTGAACACATGTTCTGAGTTGACCAAGGAGCAAATAAATCCCCACCTTGAAGAAGATTTGAACTTATGACAACTGGACCAACAGCCAAGCATGCTAGCCACTGTGCTGCTGTGATTCCCATGAATTGTGTACTTTGAAAGATAAACTATGCATTTTTGCAGTAATAAATGCAATTAAATTGTCAATAAACATTCTTTTTCTTTGTATTTATTTGACATGATTATTAATTTGGCATGCACTTAATTATCCATTAGCAACCAGAGTTGAGTGAAAATGCTGGACCTATCATAGAGATGGCTGTATCTTTCAATAGCAAATATCTGGCATTGTGTACGCAGAAAGGGGCACTGTGGATTGGTTCTGCAGACTTACAGGTAATAGATGACGATAATATTATTGCTTCAGATGATACTACTTTTTCTATCCCTTATTCTTCTTCTTCTACTTCTTCTCTTGCCATTTTAGCCCCAATAACTCACTCCAGGCTGTCCTGTCCTTAGCTATCCCATGAACCTACATCCATATCCTCCCAATATTATTGATTTCTGTCTCCTCAGGTTTTCTCAGTGAACATCCTATCCAGTGCCAGCATCTTTTCTTCACCTCTTTTTCACTAATGTATTGCTAAGGTATAATTTGCTTTCTTTCTTGAGTCTTCTTCTTCTTCTTCTTCTTCTTCTTCTTCTTCTTCTTCTTCTTCTTCTTCTTCTTCTTCTTCTTCTTCTTCTTCTTCTTCTTCTTCTTCTTCTTCTTCTTCTTCTTCTTCTTCTTCTTCTTCTTCTTCTTCTTCTTCTTCTTCTTCTTTTTCTTCTTCTTCTTCTTCTTCTTCTTCTTCTTCTTCTTCTTCTTCTTCTTTCCGTTCATCTGGAGTGTTTTTTCAGATGTGATTGCGGTGTGTCTCGTTAGGCACCCTTGGTTCAAAACCCTTAAGCTAACACATCCGACTTTTAGCGTGCATTTTTGACCAGGTTAGCATTCCTGGGAGACTCTCACTTTTGTGGTACCGTCCACATGGCAGCTAGTCAAGTTGGAACAGCCAAAGACTTTACGGTCATCCCTCAAAGGAAGGCAGGGACAGTCCATGGCATTTTCCGCCTTCCTGGGTGGCTTCCATAATTGCAGAGCCGACATTGCGCCCTGGTGCTGGGCTCACCGAGGGAATTGTCACGTCCTGCTCACGGCTGCTTTAATTCCTCACTTCAATATATTGAGCATTTCGTTCGCCCCAAGCCGTTTCCGCACAAACCAGACAGGTCTGCAGACGGTATCCACTCAGCGAGTTTGTGTTTCGGACATGTTTGTCATTGTGCCCGTCAGAGCTGTTCCAGGCATGACGGACATTCGGAAAACTACCTAGTCAGAGCTGTTCCGAACAAGAGCGGCATTTCGAAACTAGGTAGTCAGAGCTGTTCCTAGCACAAAAGACATTCGGACTAGATATTTCACTCGGACGTAAATGCGTAGTGCCAATTTTTATTTTCCCACCCGTAGGACGGCACTTCCGTCTTTGGCGGGCATTTTTAATTAGGTTAGCCTTCCTCGGGTTTCGAGGCACGTTAGACTTATTGTTGTGATGTCGCCCACATCTCAGTTGGTCAAGAGCTGGTCAAAGACATCACGGTCAACCCTCACGGGAAGGCAGGGGCAGACCATGGTCTTTCCCTCGCTATCCAAGGAGGCTTCCATAATTGCAGAGCCGGCACATATTGCTCTGAGACTGGGCTCACCCGAGGCGTTGCCACATCCTGCTCATGGCTGCTTTAGTTCCTCACTTCCATGTGTTGGGCATCTCGCTTGCCACTGGTCGCTCAAGCACACAGCAGGAATGGTCAGTCTGCGGGCGACATCCACTAGGTAAGCTTTTGCTTTTGACTTCAGACATGCAATGGATTCGCTAGCCATGCGTTCCATTTCGTGTTATTGAGACATTTTTCCACCTTTGTCTACACTCTCTATGAGTTAGATACAGACAGTTTTCGTAACCATTTCATTCGACTGGGGCACTTTTTCACCTTTTAGTACTCGCTCACGAGGTAGGCTACATGTGCTCCCTGCTCAGCACCTTACCTCCATGCAGCAGTGAGCGAGAAACGGCCAGGCCCTCTCATCTGGGGATCCCTCATATCCCCCAGCTGAGAGCCTTCGGACAAGTATCTGAACTGCGCATGTAGCGTACTCAGTATCTCACCTCCATTTTTTGGTAGGTGGGTATCGGCCTGGCTCTCACATCCGAGGGTTTATGGCTTAGAGGCGTTCAGCCTCAACCCTCGACAGAGAGCCTTAGAGTATGTGTCCAGACCAAGAACTTCTGCCTTCGTGCACCTGATTTAAACTTTTGACTGCTATCCTCAGTCCACCTGCAGAGCAGCAGGTTGTGTCTTGCTTAGTCTGGCCCTTGTCCCATAAGCTGTCCGATATGTAGTTTTCATCCATCGACAAGTACATGGGGTCAATGGGACACGCAAGCTCCCCCACCACGGCAAGGTGAAGACACATCGGGGGAGTTTCTTGAGTCTAATATTTGCTAATCTTACAACCAGTTTTCCAAAGCAGATAAGTACATTGATAGATCTGTTACAAGTGTTTGTCAATCTTTGATTTTACTACTGCAGCCATACTGCCATGTTTCCATATTTTTAGCTCTATTCATTTTTTTTAAAACTATTTATAATTTTAATAATTTATGTCAGTATTGCTTTATATTTATGATTTTGTTATCAGTTTTTTTTAATGTTTCATTTGGTATGTGCTCCTTCTCTTGTATGCCTTTTATTGTGTCTATAATCTGCCTTATGACAGGTTAACTTCCTCTTATAGTCCATGCTGTGTGGCATTGGTGAGCATGTTTTCCCACAGTCCTCTGTATTGTGTGTGCCAGTTATTTCTGATACTGATGTTCCTCCATGCCATGATGTCACGCTGTCTAGCATCTTCTCTCTTAGTCTCTCTCTGTCTCTCCTCCCTTCAAACTTTCCTGTTGTGACAACACACTCTAGCTTTCCCTTTCTCATGACATGCCCAAAGTATGTTGACTGTCTTCTTCTGATGCAAGTAACCAGTTCTCTTTGTGAGTTAACTACTTTCAAGATATCTTCAATGCTCTTTATATACATCCACAATGTTTTCATCATTCTTCTATAAAACCATATCTCTGTAGTTTCCACTTAATGCCTCACTTATCTGCTAATTATGATCAATTAACTACTGTGTTCATTCATTCATTCAGTAGCATGGCCTTTGCAGAACCTCGCACCCATAACAACCTTCCGGAAAACCTCTCGTTCATAAGCAAGATGTCCCGCGTCCAATACACCCATCTGGAGATCATCCGCCACATCCTGCACCCATCTTCTTTTTGGCCTACCTCTTCGTCTCTTCCCAGGCATATAACCCTCCATTATTCTCTCCAAACCTTTGTGACGTTTCAAGTGACCAAAATATTTCAATTTTTTTTTTTTTTTTTTTTGGTTTTATTGTCTTTAATAGCCAACTTTCTTCAGTATTCAGCTCTTGAAGTATGGATCAATTGTCATTTTCTTTATTCAAGATATTCTTAGAACTCGTCTTTAACAACTACAGTTAATGCTCGACTTATGACCACAATCGGTTCCGACAGACCGGTCGTAACACGATTTGGTCTAAGTTGAGTACGCTATGTGTACAGTAATGTGAAGTGATGTTATAAAAATATTTAAATTAAATTATATCATAAATTTCTTTTATTATTGTTATAAATCATAATTTTCAATGTTAATTTTGTGCTATTTGTATCATCTCTACACCATTTTGTTTCTTATTGTTACATCGTCAGGTTTAAGATAAACACTGCATTAACTGTACATGTACAATTGGTTCAATATTTGCAAAACATACAAAATACAGATGTGGAAAATACTATAGGAAAAATTTCCCAATCGCAAAACACATCAAATAGTCATTAATATCAAAATATATAAACATGTACAAAATATTTTATTGGCCACTGGTGCTTGGCTGCAGACCATTAATGTCGTCATCTAAGGCAGCAGTTGAGGGTACCGGAGTTGGTTTTTTCATAAACATGGTGGGCTTTGTCTGAATTGTATGTTTCTTTTTTTCATCATAAATTCCACGATACAGACGAAACACATCGTGCGCCATCCGTTCAAATCCTTGCAAATCGTTCAATGTTTGGATCCATTGCTTCGAAATGTATAAGAAGTTTATTCAGTAAAGATAAACCTTCTGATAATCCCTTAGTGGTGAACTTTCTTTCTGGCTCATCCTCTTCTTTCTTGGCTTCTCTTCTTTCTTCTTCTGCCACTCTTTCTTCTTCCAGTTCGATTAACTCTTCATTTGTAAGTTCTCCGGATTCTTTGTCTAGCAACTCTTCGACATCTTCAATTTCACATTCCAAAGAAAGGTCTTTGGCGAGTTTTACTATTTTTTCCCGAATCATTTCAAGTTCATGTTCACTGTCAAATCAATGGAAGTCAATGGACCTAGGGTTATTGAGTGTGACCGTGTTATTTCTTAGAAATTGATGACGCCGGCTAGCAGCATAGCATCATCATAGCATCATGCCTCCCTGTCCTTAGTTAACGACCGCCGATGATTGCAGACAACGCCGTCCGACTGATAATTGAGGCAGAAATAAATCTAAAATCTAATATGGCTAGTGATTGTGGTCGTAAAGTCGAATGGTCGTAAATTGCATAGGTCGTAAGTCGATCAATACCTGTATATTCAAAGGCATTTATGCACTGTTCAGCTTGTTTAGTAAGTGTTCAGGTCTCACAGGCATATGTTGCAATGGGAAAGATGCATGCTCTTAAAAATCTAATTTTTGTAGTTCTATCTGTCCCTCTCCACAATTTATTCAGTTGTTTTAGTCTGTGAAGAGCAATAGTATTTATCTTTTAACTTCTTTCATTGTGTCACCATTGTTGGTAATCAATGACCCAAGATATTCAAGGTTTTTGCTGTGGTAATACATATTCAAAGTTAGCTGTGAAGCGAGCATGTCACCTCTCTCATATCAGCACTGTCATATCTGCACACCTGCTCGTAACTTATATAATAGATTCACACAAGTTCCCAGCAGGTCATCAGTGCACACTATTGTGTCATCAGTCGCAGCATGAAAACCTATCACTTTTTTTTATTTTCCTGGTCCATAGTTACGTTAGTCAGGTCTTAGTCAGATATGACTGAGCTACCGTATAACAGTAGACGGTACTACCTGGTTTCTGTTAGCGCCGAACGTTGGGCGGCGCTTACCAAACCCGACACCCCACATTGTGCCAACGGCTTCGGGTGGAAGAGCGCAATTGGGAGGGTACAAGCCTTACCCTGGTGCGAGGAAATGCAAGCTAAAGACAAAATTGTCATGGCAGGGCAGACCAGACCCTAAGCCTTGGTTGGCGACTGGTCTAGGATCGAAGCTCCGACAGGCGGACAGTTAGAGCATTGCTTTGCTGATCCGGCAGCTTCTGCAGCTTGTCTTGTTCCAGATGTAGGGGTGTTACCTTTCCTCTGGAGTGAACTAGGCAGGCCGAGAGAGGGATCATGCTGCATGGGCAACACATGATCTCTATATTTTAGCCCAGGCTTTGTGCTATGGAGAGGCAATAACTCCATCCCTGGTCTTAACTGGTCTCGGAATCAAAGCGAGAGGCAACTGTTACGGGTTATAAGTCCTTGTCAGTTGGCGTAGACATGGGGCGCCACGCGTTGCCTCTGACGGTGGGAGACACCTATAGGTGTCACTGATCAGCTACCGCCCGCCTCAAGCTGGGCAGCCCCCAGCCAATTGGGTGCTGATCCGCCACAGCCTGCCTGCTTCAATGGGTGCTTGGGGCTAGGACAAAATCTGAATCGCAGGCTGTAAAACCAATGCACCAGGTACAAACAAAAATATAAATAGAAACCTCAAGCTACGGCTTGCAACCTGGAACGTGAGAACCATGTGTCCAGGATTTTCCACTGACTTGACCAATATTGACGATGTGAGAAAAACGGCTGTGATTGATGCCGAACTCAATCGTCTTAACATTGATATTGCTGGCCTGCAGGAGACTCGCCTCGCTGAGGAAGGGTCACTCAGGGAAAACAACTACACCTTTTTCTGGAAGGGTAAAGGGCAGGCAGAAAAAAGGCAACACGGTGTGGGCTTTGCAGTAAAGAATTCGCTACTGGGAATGATTGAAATTCCAGCAGGAGGAAATGAAAGACTATTATCCCTGCGCTTGGCAACCTCTTGTGGGTTTGCCACCATTATTACTGCATATGCACCGACACTCGATTCCTCTGATGATGTGAAGGATTTGTTCTATGAGGAGTTAGACTCTGTGATCAAGGCAGTTCCAAAATCCGACTACATTTATATGCTCGGTGATTTCAATGCTCGTGTGGGCAAGGACTCGAGTTCATGGCCAGTGTGCCTTGGAAAATACAACATCGGTCGCATGAATGAAAATGGGCAAAGGCTGCTGGAACATTGCACCAGTAATGACCTATGTATTACAAACTCTTTTTTTAAAACAAAAGAGATGCATAAGGTCACATGGAAACATCCAAGATCCGGCCATTGGCACCAGCTGGACTTCATCATCACACGGAGACAACATCTGAACCATATATCATTGACTCGTAGTTACCACAGTGCTGACTGTGATACGGATCATTCTTTGGTTGTTGCAAGGGTTAGACTGAGACCAAAGAGAATCTACACAGCTAAACACAAATCTAGCCCCAGGATTAATATTATTAACACTCATGATCCTGAAAAGTGCTTTCAGTTTCAACAGCAACTTGAAGACGCTTTCACTGATACACCAGAAAATTTTACAGTAAATGATAAATGGAATAAACTTAAGGAAACTCTTTGTAAAACTGCCGTAAAGGTTTACGGCACTGTGGATCATAAGAGGCAGGACTGGTTTGCGGCCAACAGCGAGACTCTGCAGCCCTTGATTGATAAGAAGAAGAAAGCTCTCTTAAGAAACAAGGAAAGACCAACGCGTAACACTCTGAGTGAGCTAAGGCAAGCTAGGAAGGATGTGCAAAAGGCTGCCAGGCAGTGTGCAAATGATTATTGGATCAAGTTATGTGAGTCCATTCAAATCGCAAGTGATAAGGGAGACATAAGAAGCATGTATGAAGGAATAAAGAAAGCCTGTGGTCCAGTGATCAAAAGAAGTGCACCATTGAAAACCTTGACTGGAGAAGTCATCACTGATAAGAAACAGCAGATGGACAGATGGGTAGAGCACTATTTGGAGCTTTACTCAAGTGAGACCAAACTAGCGGATAATGCCCTCAACGCCATAGAGGCTCTACCAACTCTTGACCACCTGGACACACTTCCCACCATAACAGAAGTTAAGTGTGCTATAAATGAACTTGCATCTGGCAAGGCTCCAGGTAAGGATGGGATTCCAATAGAGGTTATCAGGAGTGGGCAAGACACACTCACTATACAGATCCACCAGCTAATAGAGCTATGCTGGCGTGAAGGACAAGTCCCACAGGATTTCAAAGATTCAAGCATCATAACACTGTACAAGAACAAGGGCGATCGGAGCGACTGCAACAACTATAGGGGTATCTCACTTCTGTGTATTGTTGGAAAAGTATTTGCCAGAATTGTTCTGCGCAGACTTCAAGTCCTAGGAGATCAAGTCTACCCCGAATCACAGTGTGGCTTTCGACAGAACCGGTCTACCACTGATATGATATTCTCATTGCGACAAATGCAAGAAAAATGCCGTGAACAGAATCAACCACTGTTTATTGCCTTCATCGACCTCACAAAGGCATTTGATTTGGTCAGTCGTGAGGGTCTGTTCAAGGCACTAAAGAAGATTGGCTGCCCACCAACTCTTCTGTCTATTGTGGAATCGTTCCACACAGGCATGAAGGGTATAATCAAGTTTGATGGTGCAACTTCTGAAGAATTTGAAATCAAGAGTGGAGTTAAGCAAGGTTGTGTACTAGCTCCCACCCTCTTTGGAATATACTTTTCACTTCTACTGAAATATGCATTTCGTGATCAGGATGGTGGTATATACATTCACTCACGCTCAGATGGCGGCCTCTACAATGCTCAGAGATTGAAGGCTAAGACCAAAATTAGGAGGGTACTGATCAGAGAGTTGCTTTTTGCAGATGATGCTGCAGTTACGACCCACTCTGAGGAAGAATTGCAATGTCTACTATCTGCATTCTCCAATGCTTGTTCTGAATTTGGTTTAACAATTAGCAAAAAGAAGACACAGATTATGTCACAAGGTGCACATGGGGTACCATCAATCTTTATTGACGACGCCGAACTAGAGATAGTAGATCATTTTACATATCTAGGATCGGTGGTAAATAGCAAATTATCCCTAGATCAGGAAATCAACATCCGGATTGGTAAGGCAGCAACAACAATGAACAGGTTAAGAAAAAGAGTCTGGGAGAACAGGAAGCTTACTGCCAAAACAAAAGTCCTTGTCTATCAAGCCTGTGTCCTTAGTACTCTTCTCTATGGCAGTGAAACCTGGACAACTTACTCACACCAAGAGAACAATTTAAACAGCTTTCATATGCGGTGTCTGCGAAGAATTCTTGGTATTAAGTGGCAAGACAAAATCACAAATACTGAAGTATTGGAAAGATCAGGTTGTGTGACAGTTTATTCCATGCTCAGTCTTCGTAGACTTAGATGGATAGGACATCTTAGGCGGATGGATGATGGTAGAATACCAAAGGATATCTTTTTTGGTGAATTACAGATGGGTAAGAGATCTCAGGGTCGGCCTCTACTACGATACAAAGATGTGTGTAAGCGGGACATGATTGATACAGGCATTGATAATGCACATTGGGAGCAAGTCGCCACTGAACGTGTTGCATGGAGGGCAAATATCAGAAATGGAATAAAGTCAAAGGAGAAAATTATTGCAGAAAAGTCACACACCAAGCGTTTGAGACGTAAGATGGTGCATGATGGTGGAAATGACCACGTGTTCACATGCACCCACTGTGAACGGACATTTACAGCGCAAATTGGCCTTATCAGTCACACTCGCTACCGCCATAGTTAAAAGTTATTATGCCTTTTTAAAGCACAAACTATCGTCTGTCAAGACGGCAAGGTGCCAATGTAGTTGATTACAGACAGACCCAGTTAATTGTACATGATCCACATGTCTCTGCCCCATGTGGGCTGCAACTATTCTTCTCTTACATATTTGCAGTGTTTGCAAATGATGCCTTCAGAATGAGGTTATGATTCTCTCTGAAGTTTGGTGTTTGGTTAAGGATCACTTTATTGCATGCAAAATCTTGCTCCAGTCTCCTCCCACAGATGATGCAGGGAGAATCTCTGCA
Organism: Cepaea hortensis; assembly: GCA_963921405.1. Lineage (NCBI taxonomy): Eukaryota > Metazoa > Mollusca > Gastropoda > Stylommatophora > Helicidae > Cepaea > Cepaea hortensis. Next base: position 52,087,977 of record OY992897.1, read on the forward strand.
CATTGCCTAAAATTGTAGTGTCAGCATATATCTAAATGTGTGTGTACCAGAATCTCAGCACGTTGCCTAAAGCATGTTGTGTCAGCAGAGATCTAAATGTGTGCACACCAGAATCTCAGCACATTGCCTAAAACATGTGTCAGCAGAGATCTAAATGTGTGTGCACCAGAATCTCAGCACATTGCCTAAAACATGTTGTGTCAGCAGAGATCTAAATGTGTGTGCACCAGAATCTCAGCACATTGCCTAAAACATGTGTCAGCAGAGATCTAAATGTGTGTGCACCAGAATCTCAGCACATTGCCTAAAACATGTTGTGTCAGCTGAGATCTAAATGTGTGTGCACCAGAATCTCAGCACATTGCCTAAAACCTGTTATGTCAGCAGAGATCTAAATGTGTGCACACCAGAATCTCAGCACATTGCCTAAAACATGTGTCAGCAGAGATCTAAATGTGTGTGCACCAGAATCACAGCACATTGTCTAAAACCTGTTATGTCAGCAGAGATCTAAATGTGTGTGCACCAGAATCTCAGCACATTGCCTAAAACCTGTTCTGTCAGCAGAGATCTAAATTTGTGTGCACCAGAATCACAGCACATTGCCTAAAACATGTTGTGTCAGCAGAGATCTAAATGTGTGTGCACCAGAATCTCAGCACATTGCCTAAAACATGTTGTGTCAGCAGAGATCTAAATGTGTGTGCACCAGAATCACAGCACATTGTCTAAAACCTGTTGTGTCAGCAGAGATCTAAATGTGTGCACACCAGAATCTCAGCACATTGCCTAAAACATGTGACAGCAGAGATCTAAATGTGTGTGCACCAGAATCACAGCACATTGTCTAAAACCTGTTATGTCAGCAGAGATCTAAATGTGTGTGCACCAGAATCACAGCACATTGCCTAAAACCTCTTCTGTCAGCAGAGATCTAAATGTGTGTGCACCAGAATCTCAGCACATTGCCTAAAACATGTTGTGTCAGCAGAGATCTAAATGTGTGTGCACCAGAATCTCAGCACATTGCCTAAAACATGTTGTGTCAGCAGAGATCTAAATGTGTGTGCACCAGAATCACAGCACATTGTCTAAAACCTGTTGTGTCAGCAGAGATCTAAATGTGTGTGCACCAGAATCACAGCACATTGTCTAAAACCTGTTGTGTCAGCAGAGATCTAAATGTGTGTGCACCAGAATCACAGCACATTGCCTAAAACCTGTTGTGTCAGCAGAGATCTAAATGTGTGCACACCAGAATCTCAGCACATTGCCTAAAGCATGTTGTGTCAGCAGAGATCTAAATGTGTGTGCACCAGAATCTCAGCACATTGCCTAAAACATGTGTCAGCAGAGATCTAAATGTGTGTGCACCAGAATCACAGCACATTGTCTAAAACCTGTTATGTCAGCAGAGATCTAAATGTGTGCACACCAGAATCTCAGCACATTGCCTAAAACATGTTGTGTCAGCAGAGATCTAAATGTGTGTGCACCAGAATCTCAGCAATCAATCAATCATGTGCCATGCCGGAAAGCGTGGGCGGTCATGATTCGCCATTTCACTCGATCACCAGAGTCGTGGATCAGCTCAGTGTTCCTGTCTCGTCCATGCCATGTGGCCAAGCCATCCAGGTATTTTCCTCTCGATCTTCCTCTTGGTCTGTTCCCTTCGATCTTGCCAGCTGTCACTAAGTTCTCCAGTCCATTTCTTCTCATAACAAGTCCAAAAAAATTTTGACTGTCTACGTCTAATTTCTCTAATCAATCTACGATTTTCATTTGTCTCTTGTAGTACTTGGTCATTGGTTTTTCTATCTGTCCATGGTATTCTTTGCATTTTCCTCAGAAACCACATTTCTGCAGCCATCAGATGTTTTTCAGCTTGACTGCATATTGTCCAAGTTTCACATCCATACAAAAGAACAGGCTCTATGTATCCCCTCAACACTCTTTTTCTCGTTTCAATTGACATCATTTTATTGGTCAGAATGTTTTTCATCTTGCTAAAGGCTACTTTCGCAATGGCGATTCTTGTTCTAATCTCTTCAAGGCATCTGCCATCAGAATCTCAGCACATTGCCTAAAACCTGTTATGTCAGCAGAGATCTAAATGTGTGCACACCAGAATCTCAGCACATTGCCTAAAACCTGTTGTGTCAGCAGAGATCTAAATGTGTGCACACCAGAATCTCAGCACATTGCCTAAAACCTGTTGTGTCAGCAGAGATCTAAATGTGTGTGCACCAGAATCACACATGCTATATTCTTTTATGGGGAGCTTTTTTCATTTTGAAATGTAGCCCTGGAAGCCTGTTTGTCCTGCTCTTTTCTACACTGATCCTCCGAGTTTATTGCCCTTGTCCAGAGATGCAGTATGTCTAATGCACTAATTGAGGATTAGGGGAGAGTGTAGCACTCTCTTCTCATTGTTGTAGAACCCCACACAGGTCTGTATCAGCCAGTGGTGGACATTGTGAACTGTAAGCCACTGCGACCCCTCTTTGTGATGTATGACAGCTTTCTAGAAATATAATCACCTGTATCAGATTGCTACACTGAATACACTGGGCAATAATGGATTTATTGTATGTTTGAAATTAAAATGAAAACTTCCAGTTTCTCATCAATCTTATTGTTGTTCTTTCCCCAGAAGAAGTATTGTGAGTTCAATACCAGCTGTACACAGCGACCACAGCAACTTGTATGGTAAAAACTGCTAAATTATTCATATAAAGTAACATGTTATTTACATAATTTATATATGTAGCGAAATAAACAAGAGCAAAGATTTCTGGAGATTAATAAGCAAGTTTTGCAGATGACGTAATTGTCAAACACAGTTTCTTCTACTTTACCATTAAACAATAGTTATTTTTATTCACGAGTTATACGTTGAAGTTGATCTGTGTGTCTGAACATATTTGGTTATGTGATATTCTTGTTGTGCAGATTCTTCTGCTTTTCAAGACTGATTAGTTTGAAATATTGAGATCATAAAACATTTGATAAATGTCCACAATCTTTTCATAATCAGTTTCCACAGATGCCTCATCATTATGTGAACTGGTTTCTCACATTTCCATAAATGCCTCAACATTATATGAACTTGCTTCTCACATTTCCACAGAAGCCTCATCATTATGTTAACAGGCTTCTCACATTTCCACAGAAACCTCATTATTATGTGAACTGGATTCTCACATTTCCACAGATGCCTCATCATTATGTGAACTGGTTTCTCACATTTCCATAAATGCCTCATCATTATATGAACTTGCTTCTCACATTTCCACAGAAGCTTCATCATTATGTTAACAGGCTTCTCACATTTCCACAGAAACCTCGTTATTATGTGAACTGGATTCTCACATTTCCACAGATGCCTCATCATTATGTGAACTGGTTTCTCACATTTCCACAGATGCCTCATCATTATGTGAACTGGTTTCTCATATTTCCACAGAAGCCTCATCATTATGTGAACTGATTTCTCATATTTCCACAAAAGCCTCATCATTATGTCAACTGGATTCTCACATTTCCACAGAAGCCTCACCAGTATGTGACCTGGATTCTCACATTTTCACAGATGCCGCATCATTATGTGAACTGGTTTATCACATTTCCACAGATGCCTCATCATTATGTGAACTGATTTCTCATATTTCCACAAAAGCCTCATCATTATGTCAACTGGATTCTCACATTTCCACAGAAGCCTCACCAGTATGTGACCTGGATTCTCACATTTTCACAGATGCTGCATCATTATGTGAACTGGTTTATCACATTTCCACAGATGCCTCATCATTATGTGAACTTGCTTCTCACAGATTTTATGAAAGTGGGAGTCACCATGCGAAGTGGTCAAGCAATCTGCCTCACACTCCAAAAGTTGTGGGTTCGATTCCTGGCTGAATCTTTCGGTTCACGAGTGCATTTTTCTTGGAGAATCCTGAGGGGTTGTTGCTGGAGCTGCTGAGTTTGTACTTTGTGCGACGCTTGCAGCAGGTTGGCCTGCGGAAAGAGACCTTCTGTCTCTTGCTCACCCTAGTAGGGATTAAGAGAGTAACTTTAAGAAAACAATCCTGGTCCTTCAAACTTGAAGTGTTTTTTGTTAATAGAATTGACAGCTGTACATGTAATTATGTAATTTATTCTTATATTCATCAAGTTTCCAAGATGCGAATAACCAAGACATCAAGGGAACCCATTGTTGCATTTATCCTGAATGTAATTGTGTCCCAAAAACACCTGCCTGGAGTGATGACCTCCATGCAGGTTCCATTAAGATACCTTGTTTGGTAGGGAGGAGCATAATGGGCTAGAGGAGATACCCAGCCATTGCATGATGACATCACAGTCATAAACTCCATCACCATGTAGCAGGTCTTTCATAGAACATCACTGACATTGTGGCCTGTGCACAGATTCCTGGATGTCTGGCCAGTTCTCCTGTCTCATGCACCGTCTTGTCCATTGTGTCTGTGATATTCTGTGTCCCTGCCTCATGCACCTTCTTGTTCATTGTGTCTGTGATATTCTGTGCCACTCTGCATACTGGTCGACCACTGCCCATCTTCCAGCTACCATGCTGTTCTCTCCCAGCCACTGTCACGTTTTAAGTGGCCAAAATATTTCAGTTTCTGAGACATGATACTGTTTATGAGCTTCAGCTTACATTTCTTGAGATACAGTGTGACAGCTTCCCCTTGATTTCCATATCCACATGGCTGTAAACTTGGTCCTCTGCCTTTAGCAGTCTTTTAAGTTGTGAAAATATAAGCAGGTACTCTGTTTTGTAATACTCTCACTGACATACAGAGCACCAATGAGGTGTTCACTTATCCCAGTGGATACATAACTGCATTTGCCACACCGTGGGTGTTTCCTGTCATCTACCATAGAGAGGTGCAATCTGGGTTTTCCCTTCATCATGCCTTGGACACATTGGGAGCAAGTCACTGCCGAACGTGTTGCATGGAGGGCAAATATCAGAAAAGGAATAAAGTCAAAGGAGAACATGATTGCAGATAGGTCACACACTGAGCGCTTGAGACGTAAAATGATGCATGATGGTGAAAATGACCATGTGTTCATCTTCATCCATTGTGGATGAGTATTTACAGTGCGAATTGGTCTGACCAGTCACATTCACTACTGCAATTGTGGTTATTATGCCTTTTTGAAGCACAGTATAACAAACCATTGTCTGTCAAGACGGCGAGGTGCCAATGCCTGGCACCATGGTGGCATTTCAGAATCTCTCTGTTACTTTTAACTAATAAAATACCTTTCTTTCCCAAAATCAGAGACAACTCTGGTGAACTTGTAATGGAACTTACTGAGCATCTTAGATATGAATCCTTGTAAGTCAATATAAAATCTAACTAAAATGTTTCATAACATTGTCCTTTCATAGGTGTGGCAATGGAGCAGTGGTTGGACTGTGGGACAAACTTGTATTGGTGGTGGGGCCAGATAAGGACTGGATTAGGTTTGTCATTTGTTAGTCATCAATTTGCTGATCAATCAACATTTAAAATACATTATCTGACTACAGTGATAAACAATTAGTTATAAGCCTTACATGACAAGTGCAACCTGGGTAGAGAGCATTGAATAACTGTAAACCGTCAACTGTTGATGGGAGCAGTGTACTTTCCTCTAGGAAAACCCACAGGTGATCAGCCTTATTTTACAGATGCCAAAGTTTGTGCCTGTACTTTCTCTTTTCTGTTTCCCATTGGTTCCAAATGTCATCATTTTCGTGATTTGTTGTTTTCATACTTATATCATCACCCAAGGATGTGTAATCTGTTTAGTTTATTCTCCCCCCTGTAAGCAGGAAGTGTTCCCTTTACATATCCATGCAGTATTAGCCTTCTTATCCCAGCTTTCTTGTGTGTTTAATTTCCAAATCTGACTTACTGTTCCTTCATTTTCTTTCAATGATGATGTGACTTGATGATAGTTTGCCATGCTATTTGTAATCCTACCCTGTGTTATCATCGCCACTGGGTGAAGTGTTGCCTCTGCCTATGATATCCATGGTATTTGCGTCTGTCAGATGTTCTCTTATTGCCTTGGTTTGCCGACTGTTGCTAGTAGGCTCAAGGTGATGCAGGCGAAGGCATACCTCAGAGTAGCTGCTGACACAGATCACCCGTTGCATGAGGCGCTGGACGCAGTTAAGGGCCAGTGACTGATAAGAGGGAAATCATGGATGGCTCAGGCGGAGGATACGATCAGACAGGTGTGCACCTTGGAGAACATTATTCGAGGAGAGGAGTGGGTCAGAGTGCCAGCGGAGCAGTCAGACTTGTGCAGAGTTATAATCACATTGAGCTGGGAGTGCAGGGAGTGGCCAGCAGGGGCCACTGAAGTGGAAATTCAGCAACTAATTCAGGATAATGCTCGCCCGGGTGATGTGATTATCTACACAGATGGTTCGGTGTTGAGAGGTAGTAGAAGTGCCTGGGGTTTATTGGCAAAGGCTAATGGTTGACGTTTGGTGCAGGAGAGCCTGGCATATGATACCACAACATCTAGCTTAAGAATGGAGGTGGAGGCAGTCAGTGCAGCTTTCCGCTGGATGGAGAATACGATACACACACACATCGTGATTGTAACTAACTCAGAAAGCATGCTGAGTTGGGTGAGGACTGGCAAGCTTCGTGCCGAGTGGCTTGCTTCGCTTCGGAAGTCACGGGTGGTAAGCACCGTCTGGATATTTTCTCCGGGGCATGCTGGTGTGTTGGGGAATGAACAAGCAGACTGGCTGGCTCTGCAAAACTTGGTGGAGTATTGATGGATGATAAGGCAGACGTGGTTGCAGCCTTGTGGGAGCACGTATACACCTCAGAGGAGCAAATGGATCACCATGGTCTGGCAAGAATGCGACAGCGTGGAGTGACGAGGGGATCTGGCCGATGCTCGACGCTTAGAGAAAAGGCGAGACGCACATATATAATCAGATTGTTACTGGTATTATTGAGGTTGGAACTCTTCGCTGGCTTCTGAGGATGGGGACGGAGCGCTTATGGGAATGCCCCGAATGTTGTGATGTTGGTTCCTAAATCAATCAATCAATCAATCAATCTCTTCTTGCCTCTGTCACACACCAGACAAGTCTTCCTGCCCTTGGTCAAATAGTATCTGTATGTGGATTTAACATTCTAGAAAGTAGGCCAAAAAAAAAAGAGAGCCATGTAGTTAGTTCATTTCTTCACCAGAACATTTTATAACTAAGGCATTTATTGCATCTTTAATATAACTTACATACACACATTATGTGTATCTGCATTTCATTAGTAATGGTTTATATACTTTGACTCATTAGTGTAGAGACACATAATGGAGTTTTCTTGTAATAATAGATAAGACCATTTTTCAACTTAGAAACAACATGAGCTCACTGTGGAGTGTCTGCTTTGTAAACAATCTTACGAGATTCATACATCACATCTTTGAGTGTCCAGAAAATAGCACTTTATATATGACAGAAATAACACTTTATATAGAACACAAAAGTTGTTGAACACTTACATGTATCACAATAAGGTGTTGGGCCAAAGGTCAGGTGTTGTTCGATCAATAACAGCAACTCCTCAAATATTAAACACAATTATAATTTCAGAGAACAGTTTTAAGAATTATTAAATATCAAAAAGCTGCTTACATCATATTTAGAATTACCATTTTCTGCTGAAATGTTATTGCTCTGTTTGTTTTCTGCCAACATTTGTTTAGCGTGTGATGTCAGCTCTTGGTAAGTGTTTAATGTTAATTGATTAACTATCCAACAGGTACAACATGGATTGTTCTGTGCACTTGCTACAAGAAGAAGATGGACTTCGAATTATTGGGAATGAAACTCATGAGTTTCTACAGAAAGTTCCAAGTAAGACTCACATAAGAAACATTACAAGATACTTTATCTAGTAAACAGCAGATCATTTCATGACAGTGGATAATGGGCTGAAATTGTGATTGCAAAATATTTTGTGATTTAGTGAAACACTGATACAAGATAAATTAGAAACATTGATACAAGACGGGCAACTGTTAATTGATACTTGACAGTTAATTGTGCTGTAAATAGCATATTGACCTATGATGTCATGTCATTGACACCACAGGCTGTGCTCAACAGCAGGTCCAGCAGTAAATACAAGTAGATAAATGAGCTGTGGGGTGGAGGTATGAATAGATGACAGAAAACTATCAACAGAAACTATAGAGTAAAATTATTAGTACATTTGAAAACTCATCAGAGACTAGAGTCAAATTATGAGTAGAGTACAGAAAACGGTCATCAGAAATTAGAGTCAAATTATGAGTAGATTACTGAAAACCATTAACAGAAGCTAGGGTCAAATTATGAGTAGATGACAGAAAACCATCAACAGAAACTAAAGTCAAATTATGAGTAGATTACAGAAAACCGTCATTAGAAATTAATGTCAAATTATGAGTAGAGTACAGAAAACAATCATTAGAAACTAGAGTCAAATTATGATTAGATTACAGCAAACCGTCATCAGAAACTATGGTCAAATTATGAGTAGATTACAGAAAACTGTCATCAGAAACTATGGTCAAATTATGAGTAGATTACAGAAAACTGTCATCAGAAATTAATGTCAAATTATGAGTAGATTACAGCAAACCGTCATCAGAAACTATGGTCAAATTATGAGTAGATTACAGAAAACTGTCATCAGAAACTAGAGTCAAATTATGAGTAGATTACAGAAAACTGTCATCAGAAACTAGGGTCAAATTATGAGTAGATTACAGAAAACTGTCATCAGAAACTAGAGTCAAATTATGAGTAGATTACAGAAAACCGTCATTAGAAATTAATGTCAAATTATGAGTAGAGTACAGAAAACAATCATTAGAAACTAGAGTCAAATTATGAGTAGATTACAGCAAACCGTCATCAGAAACTATGGTCAAATTATGAGTAGATTACAGAAAACTGTCATCAGAAACTAGGGTCAAATTATGAGTAGATTACAGAAAACTGTCATCAGAAACTAGAGTCAAATTATGAGTAGATTACAGAAAACTGTCATCAGAAACTAGGGTCAAATTATAAGTAGATTACAGAAAACTGTCATCAGAAACTAGAGTTAAATTATTAGTAGATTACAGAAAACTGTCATCAGAAACTAGGGTCAAATTATGAGTAGATTACAGAAAACTGTCATCAGAAACTAGAGTCAAATTATGAGTAGATTACAGAAAACTGTCATCAGAAACTAGGGTCAAATTATAAGTAGATTACAGAAAACTGTCATCAGAAACTAGAGTCAAATTATGAGTAGATTACAGAAAACTGTCATAAGAAACTAGAGTCAAATTATGAGTAGATTACAGAAAACCATAAAAAGAAGCTAGGGTCAAATTAGAGTGATGTGTACCTTGATGACATGAAGTTCACTCGGTTCAATCTGTCTCAGAGTAAGATTGGATTTGTTGGTTAAAAACAAATGTATCAAACTTCTGGCACTGACTCCAAGATTGTAGCAGCAATTTTCAAGAACACTACCAGTTTAGATGTTCAAAGTTAATCACTGAAGTTATATTATTAAAGTTAATAGTGGGAATTCCGACATACAGGACTTCGCATTCGAGCTCAAGCCAACGAACATAAGCAAGCAAGCAAGCAATAGTGGGAATTTGAATCAGTGATAAACAATTATCATTTTTCATTTATCATTACTGTGCGAACATGTGTATATTTCAGTTTGAACGATTTATCTAATTAATTCACGTAAGTTGTGTGATTTCTGCAGCATGTACCTGACGAGATGCAGCGAAATATGCCAGGCAATAAATTGTGCAATCTATTGTTTGTGTCTTTGTTATTCAAATTCATCATGGGAAAACATTGTTTTGAATTATAATTTTTTTTTAATATTCCAAAGAAATGTTCATAACTAGTACTAGAAGAATGACTTGGTTTTCTGCGGCCTGTGAAGATACTGGCTTGGCATTTTATTCATTCATAGGCACTTTGCCGTCTTGACAGACGATAGTTTGTGCTCCAAAAAGACATAATAACTTTTACCCATGGCGGTAGCGAATGTGCCTGATAAGGCCAATTGGCGCTGTAAATGTCCGTTCACAGTGGGTGCATGTGAACACGTGGTCATTTCCACCATCATGCACAATCTTACGTCTCACACGCTTGGTGTGTGACTTATCTGCAATAATTTTCTCCTTTGTCTTTATTCCATTTCTGATGTTTGCCCTCCATGCAACACGTTCAGCGGCGACTTGCTCCCAATGTGCATTATCAGTGCCTGTATCAATCATGTCCCGTTTACACACATCTTTGTATCGTAGTAGAGGCCAACCCTGAGATCTCTTACCCATCTGTAATTCACCTAAAAAGATGTCCTTTGGTATTCTACCATCAGCCATCCTCCTAAGATGTCCTATCCATCTAAGTCTACGAAGACTGAGCATGGAATAAACTGTCACACAACCTGATCTTTCCAATACTTCTGTATTTGTGATTTTGTCTTGCCACTTAATACCAAGAATTATTCGCAGACACCGCATATGAAAGCTGTTTAAACGTTGGCATTTGAAACACATTTTAATTATACTAGGTTGACTTGATGAGTGATGAAAAGTGTGCTTTTCTCTGACCGGATAGATGTGTGCTGGTCTCCTAGGATTGAATAGAGCATGAAACCACTGCTAGATTTGACTGAGCTGGCAGACAGAAGCCCACACAACTGAATCTGTGTCAACAGCAGGGTGTATGTTAGTATCACTTATGGAATCAGCTTATTGTTAAATTATATCTTATTGTTGGGTAGAGCTATCAGAAATCTGACCAGTTAGGAGAGATTTGTGTGTGTTTCATTCACATATGGTAGAAAATCTAGCCTATTCAGAAACTGCCTGTTATATATTGTTATGACAGTTATGTTTCTCTTTCTGTCTGATGAACATTTGTGACTGTTGAAATGTTCATTTTATGTCATATTTCTTCTACTAGCTGTTACTGAACAGATATTCAAGATTGGATCTATGGAGCCTGGGGCCATGTTGTTTGAAGCCAGTAAAGAATTTCAGGTAAGATGAAAGCAACACAGTTGGTCATATTGCTGGGGCCATGCTGTTTGAAGCCAGTGAAGAATTTCAGGTAAGATAAAAGTAACACAGTTGGTCATATTGCTGGTCATGGGCTCAAACTCACATTTAAAAAATGGACCTAGACTCCCAGGTTGACCCAGCCTAAGATGTGTGTCAGGATATTTCTGGTAAAGTACAGGTGACCACTATGATATTGACCTCACCCCTCAAGTGATGATTGGTTCTGACCAATCTATTGAGCTTGCCCCAAATGCACTATATACCTCAAGGCGTTACAAAGGGGTCCTTTACTTGAGTTGAGTTAAGAACCGACATCACTGCACTCAGGACATTCCCATACGTGCTCAGTCCCCACGTTCAACAGCCAGCGAAGATCGTTCCCATAGCTATCTGATTAAAAGTTCTCCTGGTCTTCCCTCTCAGTTTTGAGATTCTTCCAGAACCCCTGCCGATCCCCTGCAATCTCATTCTTTCCACATATGGGTTTTCAATCTGTTCCTCTGCCTTCTCCACCTGGTCCCACAAGCGCACGACCACCTTCCCCTTGTCCATAGGCAAGATACCATCAAGAGGTGCATTCCCTGCTAGCCTATCAGCCTGTTCATTCCCCCGTACACCTGCATGGCCAGGGCAAAATATCCATACAGTTCTCACAATCTGTGATCTCTGAAGCGACGAGAGCCATTCCACACGAAACATTCCTTTCTCCACCTTGCTAAGCATATTCTTTGAATCCATAATGAACACAACGTGTGTTGCAGTAGTCTCCTCTAGCCACCGGAATGCCGCTGTTACTGCCTCCACCTCCATTCTCATGCTGGAGGTCGTAGTCTCATATGCTTTACTTGTTACTTACTTGTATTGGCCATGTCTTTTCAGGCTTTACTAAACCATTGTATTATGACCAGTTTCAGACATGGGACAACGGATACTCACGCAAACCTCAGGTCCTGTATGACATCACACTGATGTTGGACAACAGGATGTCTTCATCCGACATACAGGACTTCACGCTGGAGATCACAGCCAGCGAACACAAGCAAGCAAGCAAGCATGACCAGTTTCATTTAAATGTCATTTGATTTGAAGCTTTTTTTTTTTTTTTTTTTACATTTGTATGTTATTTTGTTGCAGAAAATAAGAGTTTTATGTGATAAATGAATAATTGAGTGCTTGACATTATAAGAACTTAGAGGTTATTCATCTTCTTCAGTTCAGATGTCTTGTCTGGAGCAGATTGTGTCTATTAAGGCTTCAAACCTCTCTGTCATTTCATATTTTGATGAAGTTAATATTACGTACATTAATATTTATTTCATTGTACATGCCCCACTATTCTCTGGAATATTTGTCCTTAAAATCTGTCTGATGGTCCTCATGATGATCTATTTTCTTAAAGGACAGAGTCATAAGTTATCTTCTCCCATTCTGTATTTCATGTCAAGGGTGATGAGAGCATAACAGTAAAGTTTTTCTGTTTCACATTAATCCATTGGCGCTCCTGTGAATATTGCACAGTGCTAACAACCTGTATAATTGTGTTCTCAGTGTATGCCAGCATTCACCTTATATTGGATTCTGTACAGGGGATTCTTGTAGCTATTGATTGTTCACATGTTGTAATGTAGCTAAGGGTTTGTAGAAATGTTCCACTCATATTATATACTTACTGAGTAAACAGTATATCACTGTACATTTCAGAAACGCAATCAGAAAGCAGATGAATATATTAGAATGATTAAGGACAAGTTGGATGTAGGTGTGAACCAGTGTATACAAGCAGCAGGTTATGAAGTAGAGCCAACAAAACAAAGGATGTTACTAAGGGTGAGTATCAGTTACTGAAGCTGCAGTAATGCAGGGGCTATATTACTTGTCTTATGGCCTGGTAGTAATGGGATTGAATCCCCATCCAGGTGGACTTTTCAAATGGACTTGGTCTCCCAGGTCATCCAGCCTGAAATGGGTACCAGATAGTGTTTTGGGAAGAAAAGGTGATTGTCATTCTTTTGACCCACATCACCCATCCAGTGCTGATGAGTCTATACAAATATATGGTGTTTTCATGTTTAGAATCATGCAAGTATATCCAAATATCATCATTGTCTGCCTTGCCAACTAGCATAGATGTTCATGTATCTTGACACTCTCCATTATTATTCTGGATCAGTTCTGTTTATATCTCCACCATCTCAGTCCATCCAGCATCATTCCTTTTGGTTTACTTCTGTCTCTTCTGCCGCTGATTTTTCCAGTTATTGTGTTTTCCAGTACCTCTCTTCTTGTTATATGATGCTGTTTGTCTCATTCTTATAGTTGTTTACAATGTCCTACTTTCACTAACCTCTTGAAGGAACTATTGTCAGTTACTCTGGCTGTCCAAGTGAATTCGTCTCAGGAACCACATCTCCGTTGCCTCCAAGTTCATCCTGATTTGTTCATTTACATTCCATGATTTACTGCCATGCAATAAAACAGGTTCTATATAAAATTTAGTACTCTATTTCTGACATTCAATGACAGTGACTTATTTCATAAGAGACTTTTCATTTTCTAAAATTTTTTCTTGGCCTATTCTACTCTTAAACTCCGCCATGCTACACCAGCCATAGATTAGTCATAAGAAGTATAGATATAAAATTAAAGAAGGTCAAATATACACCAAGAAAAATAAAAATTTTATCTATGTGCACTGAAGAGTAAGGAGTTAAAAGATAAATTCAACGTAGAGGTAAAGAATAGATTTAATGTATTGTCTGATATGAAATTCTATTTTATGATGTCGGTGACCAATGGGAAATATTTAAGAACTCAGAATGCAGAAACAACTATCCTAAAAAAAGAAAATGATGGAACATATGAAATGGTTGACGAAATACATCTTAAAACTAATGGAAACAAGAAGAAATAAAAGAAATAACCATGAAAAATATGAAGAGAATCACAGGAAAATTAAGAAATTGTGCAAAGAGGCAAAGAAATCATGTCTTGAGGAAAATTGTATGGAAATTGAAAACCAACACAACACTCAGAATATCAAATTAATGCGCACAAGAATTCTTGACATCACTGAGAAAACAACACACACATCAATGGGTTGGCCAAAGATGATAATAAAAAAAACAGATAAAATTTTAAATGCATGGTCAGATTATGTGAAAGGAACAAGAAAGGAAAGTATGATATTTTAAATAATAGTGAAGGCCCATCAGTTTTGAAGATGAAAGTTCAGAATGCTCTTAACCATATGAAAACTGGCAAGACCAGGGGTCCAGACAACATCACAGCAGACAATTCCTTAATTCACAAAAGACAATTCATTAAAAGAAAATGGAATAGATCAGCTCATCAGACTGCTGAACACAGTATATGATACTGGGAGTATACCTCCTGAATTATGTAAATCTATATTTATTGCAATCATTCACATTCATAAATCACAAAGATTTTGCTAAGAATCATAATGCAAAGAGTTAGGAAGAAAATACAACCCGAAATAGGGAAAGAACAGTGTGGATTTATTGAAGGCAAGGGTGCAGTAAATTCTGTCTATTTGGTGAGAACATTAATTTAGCATTCTATAGAAGTAAACAAAGACCTACATCTTTGCTTCATTCACTACACAAAGGCTTTCGATAAAGTAAGACGTGTCATCATGATAAAGATGCTTACAGATCTACAAACTGATGGAAAAGACTTGAAAAATCATATATTGGAAACAACAAGTAGTCAAAAAGACTGATAATGAAGTAGGTCAATATCAGCTATTAAAAGAAGTGTGTGAATGGGATGTGAAATGTCTCCAGATCTTTTTCCTTACACAGTGAAAATATTTTTATTAAATTAACTAAATATTAGGAATTTAGAAGATATGAGAGGAATCACCATTGGAGGATATAACATCAACAACATTAGATATGTGAATGATACGGTATTGATTGCAGACAGTGAACAGTATTTGCAATATTTAGTAGATACGGTTATTGAACAAAGTGAATCACTATCATTGAATGTAAGAAAGAGAATGCTGAGGTGCTATGTGGACCTGTTTTGCAGTATGGCTGGGAATCTTTGAATGTAAATGAACAAATTAGGAAGAGATTGGAAGCAACAGAGATGTGGTTCCTGAGATAAATGTTGCAAATTCCTTGGACTGCCAAAATAACTAACAATGAATGCCTGAAAAAGGCTAACGAAACTAGAACATTATATACAACAATAAGAAAGAGGCAAACATCTTTCTTTGGTCATGTGATGAGAAGAGAGGCATTGGCGAACATCATGACAACTGGAAAGATCGAGGGGAAGAGAGGCAGAGGCAGGCCAAGAGAAATGATGCTGAATGGATTGCGATTGTGGTGTGGAGGAATATCAACATCAGAGTTGATCCAGAAGAACAAAAGAATGCAGAGAATTAAATATCTGGATAGCTTGACCACATGGCATGGTCGAGAAAAAAACACAGAGCTGATCCACGAATCTGGTGATCATGTTACGAGGGTAAGTTAATAAGTAAGTCACAAATGGCTGTAGAAAAATAACTAAATATGATAACAACTTGAAACCAGTTTATTTTTATACATACATTGTCCCTTTATTTCTCAACATAATTCCCACCAACATTGATGCTCTTATCCCATTGCTTTATCAGTCCTCCCAAATCGGCTGCATAGAACTGTGTGCTCTGTTTTCATTTACCGGCTATCCCACAGAACTGTGTGACTTACTCAGCTATGCACCGCTTTACGGGACAAACATTTGTCAGCATAAACACTGACAACCCACCTTGGCGGGAGACATTTCGCGAAAGACGTTGAAGTTGAATGTGAAGTGAAAACGTGGTTTAGAAAACAGAGCATGCACTTCTATGCAGCCGGTTTGGGAGGACTGATACAACGACAGGATAAGCGCATCAATGTTGTTGGAAATTATGTTGAGAAATAAAGGGACAATGTATGTATAAAAATAAACTGGTTTCTAGTTGTTACTTATTAACTTACCCTCGTAGATGGCGAAACATGACCGTTTTAGCTTATCAACATGAACATGATGATGATATGAAAGATCAGTTATTGTCATTTGTTGTACTGGATTGGTTTATTAATGCATCATTTTTTTCATCACAGGCTGCATCATTTGGGAAGTGTTTTCTGACTGACTATAGACCAGAAGCTTTTGTCAACATGTGTCAGATGCTGCGAGTGTTGAACCAAGTCCGCCATCATTCTGTTGGGATCCCTCTCACCTATACACAGTATCCTTAATTATTCCAAGTAGTGTCATTTTTATAGCACTTACTTTAATCCAACAATAATTGTTGCTAGATATCATCATGTGCCATGCCAATAATATCATGGCCAATCATGATTTACTGTCTCACAAGATGACTACTGTTTTATAGCACTTACTTTAATCCAACAATAATTGTTGCTAGATATCATCATGTGCCATGGCAATAATATCATGGCCAATCATGATTTGCTGTCTCACAAGATGACTACTGTTCCAGATTGGGTCTGTGTTCATGTTCTGATTATACACTTTAGCCAAACCATCCAGGTATTTCTCTCTTGTCAGTTGCCACAAAGTTTTCAGGTTTATCTGTCTTCATAGCATGCACAGAACATGTCATTTCTGTCATCAGTGTGTGGTTTTCGTCTGTTTTCATACAGACTCCCTAATTTGTTTTTCTGTCTGTTAATTGTATTCTTTCAATTTTCCTGAGAAATACATGTTTGCACTTTCCTGAGAAATACATGTTTGCACTTTCCTGAGAATTCATATCTCTGCTGCCAGCGGATGTTTCTCAACTGTGCTTGTGCAATGTCCAGACAGCACATGCTTGAATGCAGGTCAAAGTTCAACTATAGTGTCTGGATTTAAAAAGTGTTTAGTGTTTTCAGATTTACATGATCTTTGCTGATTTTTTAAAATACGCGTAAAAGATCTCAGGGGTCGGCCCCTACTGTGGTACAAAGATGTGTGTAAGTGGGACATGATTGATACAGGCATTGATATTACACCTTGAGAACAAGGATCGTGTGGGAGGAGGGCATATATATCAATGTATATATTTATATGTATAGTCTGTGTATGCATGGGCAAGTGTGTACATATGAGTGCAGAATAGATACACACATGCATTCCTCTCCCCCACCCACCCACACACACACACAGAGAACACAAATACAGACACACAAAGTGTTTGTTTTTCTACTTTGTCCAAGACTTGTAGGTGTCATTTGGCTGCTGACCCATATTCTAATATTGGTCTTATTGCACCTGTACATAAATTTCTTTAATGTCAGTTTGTTAGCTTTCCATCATAATTTTCTTGCTTTGACCTCTGTTTTCTTGATGTGGGGAATTCTGCATTTTTAATGTTTCTTATGCAGAAAGAAGTTATATCTCTTAACAAATTCTACACAGACTAGAGCGTCTTTCTATGCCTGTATTGATTGATCGACTAGTTCTGCGGAAGCTGTTTGGTCTTTCTGTTAGGATCTGCCAATTTTTGAAAGTACCAGATGCTGAAGGAAGAAGTAGAATCCTAGCTCACTGGGCATGCTTTAAAGTAAGAATTTTTTGTCTTTATTTTTCTATTTGATAGAATCTATATTATGTTAGAGATAATGTTTCTATTTCTCTTTGATATAATGTATATTATTTTAGGGATAACATTTCTATTTCTGTTTGATAATATGTACAATATTTAGAGATAACATTTCTTTTCAGAAGAACTTACAGGTTTTTGTAGATGGTGTATTTATCGCAGGATGCTATGGTAAGCAGCACAGAAAGGACAAAATTAACAGATTCTGAAAGACAGAGGAAAACTGTCAACTAAAAAAGCCAGACACTAGGGCATGTGCTGTCTGCATGCAAAGTTGCCCTTTGCCAGGGCTGATTCATGTGGTGCCACAATAAAATGCTTTCTGAACTGGCAGCCATAGTCGATGAAGCTAGGATGTGGTCGAACAGAGTGGACACTTCCGGCTCATGCAGATTTACTTTGTCAGAACTGGGCAGGAATGTGGAGACAGCTAAAACTGTGGCTGCTGACTTACCATCCATCCTCGATGGCGCGGACGATGGGGAGTTGGCTGTTGACCTGTAAGGCCATGATCGTTACACAGCAGTGATCCAACTGTTTAAGTTGTGACCTGACATTGTACTGCAGTCCTCGTTGGCTCAGCAGTTAATGCCAGTCTAGCTGACGGTTCCATACAAGTCAAGAAATGAGGAGTACACATACCAGATGGAAAAGTAAGTGACATGGTCGCAAGTCTGAGACAGGAAGGGTACACTGTCAGGCTATTCACCCTCGAGATAGGTGCAAGAGGTCTATTTTCTCACTCTTATACATACATACATATACTTTGGCCGGTCTCCGTGGCCAAAGGCTTGCGAACGTGGTTCGTGAGCCGCTTACCAGGCGTTCGAAACTCAGCTGCGACCGATTTGTGCAGCAGACCGCGTCGCGTTGTGTTATAACGTGTTGGTATGGGAGCCGGTCGTTCAGAAAGCAATGGCAAACTACTGAACGTAAAACTAGCATAGTTCATCAACAGCAGCTGAAAAATGCTGGTGTTGACTGCAACGTCCTGTAAGGGATATGCAACATTTAAAAAAGAAAAAAATACAATGTGCTTAGGCAATTAGGCATTAAAGGATAAGCAAGAACTTTGGCACAAAAGCAACTGGTTGAGGCAGCTGAAAAGGCCTCATGCTAGCTCTGAAACAGTCGGAACTTTGAGTGGGACAAGTCACTGCAGTAATATGGTTCACATTCCTTTCTGCAAATCATAGTATGTCCAAAGTCTAACATCGAAGCTAGCGAACAATCTCTCATCTAAGATCTAGAACTGGTACTGTTTCGTGTCGACTCTGTAGCCATCCCTCCAAAAGAGTGTGGTGCACTTGAGACTGGGACTCTGCAATGTAGTTGAAACACCATGTTGTAGCAGTCGCCAAGATCAAGGAAATGTCGACCAAAGTCAAGCCTCTAGCAAAGTTGCTAATGGTGGTGTGTGCATGCGCGTCAGTAAGACAAATATGTATGAGTTATAAGATTGCTAAAGAAAAGGAAGCAGCAGGACACATACAAGATGTTGGTGTTGATTGAATCACAGATCTGTGCAACAACATAAATTCACTACATACCACACGATCTTAAACTTTTATAATAAATTTCATAATGTTACACAAGAAACCCAAGACCACACAGACTGTAGAACTTTAAGTTTGATGAACCATGCCATCAAAATACTACTCAAGATTATACCAGAAAGAACTAATGGTAAAATCATCAACAAGTCAGCGAAGAACAGTTTTAGCTCAAGAAAGGGGATTTTCATGCTTGATGTTAACAGAAAAATACTTGGAAGTGCAAAATGCATGCTTCATAGTCTATACTGAAGCATATGACTGTCTGAAATATGAGAAGTGAATAGATAACTTTAAAGATATTCATCTTGATGGTAATGATATTAAGGTTATTACAAGCATATATGAGACCAACTGGCAAAGTTAGCCTTTTATTTTGCAAGATGGAAAACATATTCACTAATAAAAAGCTGTCACCAGCAGTAAGAAAAAGAGTGTTGAAGTGTTATATAGAACTGTTGTATACATGTGAAACATGGACAATGCTTTCCTGTGACAGCAGACAGATGTGAGTCATGGATTATTTTGCAATCACTAAAGAAGAAAATCAGGGCCTCTGAATGTAAATGTTACAGAATCATTCTGACAGTACAGTGGATCAGGAATACAAGAGAAACGCTGACTTTCTATAAGACCTAAACATGGAAAATGCTGGTTCATAAACGGCATGTGTGAGAAACTGGAATTCCCTGACTATATGAAATGTGCCTGTGGTGTATAAAAGACAGTGATGGAAGACATGGTTGCTGGAGGAAGGGGCAAGTGTCAACTAGCACAGAGCTGAGAACAAGACATTCATCTTGAACTAGGGCAGTTTATACATGAAGCAGGAGATATGGCAACAGATTTGAGTTGCTGCAATGGGCGTGATGGTAGAATACCAAAGGACATCTTTTTTGGTGAATTACTGATGGGTAGGAGATCTCAGGGTTGGCCTCTACTACAATACAAAGATGTGTGTAAGTGGGACATGATTGATACAAGCATTGATAATGCACATTGGGAGCAAGTCGCCGCCGAACGTGTTGCATGAAGGGCAACTATCAGAAATGGAATAAAGATAATGGAGAAAATGATTGCAGATAAAGCACATACAGAGCATGAGAGATGTAAGAAGGTGCATGATGGTGGAAATAACCATGTTTTCACATGCATTCACTTTGGACGAACATTTACAGCACGAATTGGCCTTATCAGCCACACACGCCACTACCATGGGTTGTAGTTATTAAGCCTTTTTAAAGCACAATGTACTAAACTATCGTCTGTTAATACGGAAAGTTGCCAATGAATGAATGAATGGGTGTGATGAGTGTTGACATTCTGCCAGCAACCAGCTACATGAATCAGTGAGTTTGAGCTGCAGAGAGTGGAATATCATGACGTTGAAGCAGAAGTTTAGATCCACTTTAATGACAATTGCAACAATAAGGTGCTGTGTTATATTCAGTCATGTTGGTTAGTTTGACATCTGTAGTCTGCATGGGCCTTTTTAGTACTCTCATCATTAAAGAAAGCTATTGAACCATTCATGATGACCATAGGCAGCATGATAAAGGAAGAGTCGACAGTAACAAATGCACTTCTGTGGCTTGAAGTGTAAACTCATTCCACCAAACGCTGTACAGGAAAGTCAGAAACTGTAAAGTGGCCACTTAGTAAGTGTTTCTAAATTGCTTTTTAATTGTATAACCTGCATAGTTGGATACCTCTTGAAAAAAACAAATTCAACGGTACCTTATTAAAGTCTGTAGGTCAATTCTAAGCCGAGATATTAATGTTTGTGTGTCAGTTTATCATTTAATATGAACAAAGAGCAACATACTATATTACACTTTGACAAAATGTGACCTACACACTCACACCAATGTCGGTAACATTGGCGCCAAGGGAGATTACAACTGCCGATGTTTTCTAACTAAAGGGGAGATAATTGCTTCAATTTTATATATATATATGTATACACACACACACACACACTGCTATGTATACACCAGCACGCCATGCTGTGATGACATCACCCAGCACGCCTCTCAGCACCTGCTGACTGTTAGATTCATTTTGTCCAGAGAATTCCTGTGAAAAAGTTGCAAAATTATCAGTGATCTTGTCCTTGTAAAGTGATGAAAAATTACACATAAATACAATAATAGGTGGTGAACGTACACATGCACTCGTTATCATGTTAATCGCTCTGAATACTCCATAACAATATTAAATGGTCAAAGCTGGAGTATGACAAGGAAAACTGCCATCTCCCGCCATTGAAATACCACATTACAGCATGTGATCTTCATAATTTCACTGTGAGATTGACTGCCAACTTAAATGGTCGAAAATTACAAAATACATGTAAAAATGGATGCTAAATTTAATAATACATAGTAGAACATAAAAAAAATGTTTTGCGTATCCTTTTACAGGACTTAGCTGTCAACAGCAGCATCTTTCAGCTGTCTGTTGATCTCTTGGCAAGATTACGCTCAGTAGTTTGCCATTGCTTTCTGAGCGGCCGGCTCAGTATCCGCAAGTCACGAGCGGGGGTCGAACCACCTCAGTTCTCGCTCCGCTGCGAGACTCTGCGTGATAAACGGGATTACAGAGAGAAAGTGTTGTAACCCCACAGCCAGAGAGACCGGCATAGTAGAACATAGGAGAGGAAAATACCTGGATGGCTTGGCCACATGGCATGGACGAGACAGGAACACTGAGCTGATCCACGACACTGGTGATCGAGTGAAATGGCGAGTCATGACCGCCCACGCTTTCCGGCATGGCACATGATTGATTGATTGATTGAGTAGAACACTGTAATACGTCTTATAAAACAGTATTTACGGGTTTACTTACCACTTAGAATAGGCAGCCTGGTTTTCTGATATAACAAGGATTCCCGAAACGCCAGAAATGCAAAACGCAAAACAGGATGGGAAAAACTATATCAAGTAACCAGTATCTGTTTTAACTCAATCTTGAAAAATTGTGGAATTTAACATCATGAGTACGCTTACTGTCCCCATATTGGAGACACAAAAACAAATAACCAAAGGTAACCGCCAAAAAAAATTCCGGTAAAATTCGGCAAACCTGAACTGTACCTACTGTAAAGCAGCTACTGCTTTTATTAGAGATAATAAAAGCAATGGCAAACTACTGAACGTAACACTTGCCTAGTACATCAACAGCAGCTGAAAATGCTGGTGTTGACTGCAACGTCCCGTAAGGGATACGCAACACAATTAATTAATATGGAGGAGGTCTGATGGAGCAGTTGCAACACTACACTTGTGCTTGCATACTAGTAATGCATTGAGCATGATTTGGAAATTCAAGGTCAGTCAAATAATGGGTTGACTCCCCACAGAGGTCTACAATATAGTTACATTGATCTTCATACCAGGGCATATGAGTGTCATGGAAACTGAAAGCGCCAATGGGCATGCTGGAGCAGCCACTGTGATCATGTGGGAGTGCTGTGAAGATCACTGACACTGATCAGAAAAACAGAATACTCAATCATTCATTTACATTTATGAACTACTTTTTTTTAATAAATGCATTTAGCCTGTGATTTTCATTATGTAACTTTTTAATAGCAACAGTTGCCGCCAACATTCAAACCCTGACTGTTTAAAAAAACTGGTGTGTAAAAATGTGATTATTGCACATGTCAACTCGGAGTTGCTGGCACAAATGTTGTCTACAAATAATGTCAAGTCTGTGTCGTCTAGTTCTTGTTCACTTGCCAATATTTGATTTTCTTTTATAGTCTGTCAGTTCATTAACTTCTCATAATATTTTCATTTTCTTTATCACAGATTGTGGTTGTTAGGGTTGCTTTGTTCTTCAATTGCATAAACTGGTCAAATATTAAGTCATCATAATTTGGTGTGTAAGATTGTTATGAAACTTACATTGTGTGAAATTACGTTCAGGCATTATGTGTTCTCAGGTTCAACAAAAGAATGAGGATGAGGAAAAACTTGCCAGAGCAATATCACAGAAGCTGATGGATGTTCCAGGGGTGTCTTTCTCAGAAATAGCCAGTCAGGCTTTGGAGCATGGCCGTAAACAGCTGGCTGTGCGGGTACAGACTGTTATCTTTTTTTTATTGTGATCTCATTGCTAAAGATTTTCAATAGAGTGATTGCTCAGGAATAAAATGCTCAAAATACTGCAATATAAATCTTACCCTTTATGTTAAACATGTTTTTGTTGGTGATGATGACATGAATAGACAAATAGTTTTTTTGTTTACACTGAAGTGTTTCCTCTTGAGATAAAACTGCCTTGTATAACTGCACAACACATGTTCAGGATGATCATTTATTTTTAATGTATTCTACATTACAACAGTTTTTATCATAGGTGTTTCTTGTTTTCTTCATCTTATATATAAAAGGCAATCTCCGTCTGTCTGTATGTATGTATGTATGTATGTCCGTATGTCCTTTATACGCTCGCGAACGGCCCATCCGATTGAGATGAAATTTTCTACACGCCTTCCTTTCATTCCAGAGCTGCCAACTGTCGTATTTTTTTTTTCTTCTTCCTCCTCCTCCCTCCTCCCCCTCCCAAAATAAGAATCCCCGAACCAAAACGCTAGGGAAAGGGAAGAAAATGACGTGACTACACAGAATCGTCACACGGCAATCATCATCCCTCCTCATTCTCCCTCCTTCCTCTCCCTCCTTCCTCCTCCTCCTTCCTTCTTCTCCCTCTGCCTCCTCCCTCCTCCTCTCCCCTCCTCCCTCCTCCTCCTCCTCCTCCCGCTTCCTCCTCCTCCCTCTTCCTCCCTCTCCCTCCTACTCCCTCCACCCTCCTCCTCTCCCTCCTCCCTCTCCCTCCACCCTCTTCCTTCTCCCTCTTCCTCCTCCCTCCTCCTCCCCCTCCTCCTCCATAATCCTCCCTCCGCCTCCTCCCCCTCCTCCCTCATCTTCCCTCCTCCTCCCCTCCCTCCTCATCCCTCCTCCTCCCTCCTCCCTCCTCCTCCTGCCTCCCTCCTCCTCCTCCTGCCTCCTCCTCCTGCCTCCCTCCTCCTCCTCCTGCCTCCTTCTCCCTCATCATCCTCCCTCCTCCTTCTCCCTTCTACTCCCTCTTCCCTCTTCCTCCTCCTCCTACCTCCTCCTCCCTCTACCTCCTCCTCCTCCCTTCTCCTCCTCTTCCTCCTCCTTCTACCTCCTCCCTCCTCCTCCCTCTACCTCCTCCTCCTCCCTCCTCCCTTCTCCTCCTCTTCCTCCTCCCTTTCCTTCCTCCTCCTCTTCCCTCTACCTCCTCCTCCCCCTACCTCTTTCCTCCTCCCTCCTCCTCCTCTTCCACCTCCCTTTCCTTCCTCCCCTCCTCATTCTCCCTCCTTCCTCTCCCTCCTTCCTCCTCCTCCTTCCTTCTTCTCCCTCTGCCTCCTCCCTCCTCCTCTCCCCTCCTCCTCCCTCCTCCTCCTCCCTCTCCCTCCTCCATCCTCCTCCTCCCGCTTCCTCCTCCTCCCTCTTCCTCCCTCTCCCTCCTCTTCCTCCTCCCTCTACCTCCTCCCTCCTCCTCCCTCTACCTCCTCCCTCCACCCTCCTCCTCTTCCTCCTCTCTCCTCCTCTCCCCTCTCCTCCCTCCTCCTCCTCCCTCTCCCTCCTCCATCCTCCTCCTCCCTCTTCCTCCCTCTCCCTCCTCTTCCTCCTCCCTCTACCTCCTGCCTCCTCCTCCCTCTACCTCCTCCCTCCACCCTCCTCCTCCCTCTTCCTCCTCCTTCTTCCATCCTCCTCCTCCCTCCTCTTCCCTCTACCTCCTCCTCCCCCTACCTCTTTCCTCCTCCCTCCTCCTCCTCCCTCTACCTCCTCCTCCCCTACCTCTTTCCTCCTCCCTCCTCCTCCTCTTCCACCTCCCTTTCCTTCCTCCCCTCCTCATTCTCCCTCCTTCCTCTCCCTCCTTCCTCCTCCTCCTTCCTTCTTCTCCCTCTGCCTCCTCCCTCCTCCTCTCCCCTCCTCCCTCTCCCTCCTCCATCCTCCTCCTCCCGCTTCCTCCTCCTCCCTCTTCCTCCCTCTCCCTCCTCTTCCTCCTCCCTCTACCTCCTCCCTCCTCCTCCCTCTACCTCCTCCCTCCACCCTCCTCCTCTTCCTCCTCTCCCCTCCTCCTCCCTCCTCCTCCTCCCTCTTCCTCCTCCATCCTCCTCCTCCCTCTTCCTCCCTCTCCCTCCTCTTCCTCCTCCCTCTACCTCCTCCCTCCTCCTCCCTCTACCTCCTCCTTCCACCCTCCTCCTCCCTCTTCCTCCTCCTTCTTCCATCCTCCTCCTCCCTCCTCTTCCCTCTACCTCCTCCTCCCCCTACCTCTTTCCTCCTCCCTCCTCCTCCTCCCTCTACCTCCTCCCTCCTCCCTCCTTCCTCTCCCTCCTTCCTCTCCCTCCTTCCTCCTCCTCCTTCCTCCTTCTCCCTCTGCCTCCTCCCTCCTCCTCTCCCCTCCTCCTTCCTCCTCCTCCCTCTCCCTCCTCCATCCTCCTCCTCCCGCTTCCTCCTCCTCCCTCTTCCTCCCTCTCCCTCCTCTTCCTCCTCCCTCTACCTCCTCCCTCCACCCTCCTCCTCTTCCTCCTCCCTCTCCCTCCTCCCTCTTCCTGCTCCCTCTTCCTCCCTCCTCCTCCTCCCTCATCTTCCCTCCTCCTCCCCTCCCTCCTCATCCCTCCTCCTCCCTCCTCCCTCCTCCTCCTGCCTTCCTCCCTTCTCCTCTCTCCCTCCTTCTCCCTCTCCTCCTCCCTCCTCCTCCTCCCTCCTCCTCCCTCCTCTTCTTCTCTCCTCCTCCCTCCTTCTCCCTCCTCCTCCTCCCTCTACCTCCTCTTCCCTCCTCCTCCTCCCCCTCCTCCTCCCTCCTCCTCCTCCCTCCTCCTCCCTCTACCTCCTCCTCCCTTCACATTCCTCCTCCTCCCTCTTTCTCCTCCTCCCTCTCCTCCTCCTGCTCCCTCCTGCTCCCTCATCCTCCCTCCTTCTCCTCCCTCCTTCTCCTCCCTCCTCCTCCTCCCTCCTCCTCCCCCTCCTCCCTCCTATTCCTCCCTACTCCTCCTGTCTCCGCCCTCCTCCTCCCTCCTCCACCTCCCTCTTCCTCCTCCCTCCTCCATTTACCCAAGACAGACAGACAGTCAGACAGATAGTCGGGAACGGGATCTTATATGACTACTTATATGATTTAAATGAGATGCTCTCCACCATGGGCTGGACTGGGTCAGACAGACAGACAGATAGATAGATAGACAGACAGACAGACAGTCGGGAACGGGAACTTATATGACTACTTATATGAATTAAATGACATGCTCCCCATCAGGGTCTGGGCGAAGACGGGCTGGGTCAGACAGACAGACAGACAGACAGACAGACAGACAGACAGATAGTCGGTAACGGGAACGAGAACTTATATGACTACTTATATGAATTAAATGAGATGCTCCCCACCAGGGTCTGGGCGAAGCCGGGCCAGGTCAGCTAGTTACCTTATATAATTCTAAGTGTATTTATATTTGTTCACTTTGTATTGGTTTCAAGTTACTCGACTACGAAGTGAGGGCATCAGAACAGGTTCCCTTGTTGCTGAAGATGGGACAGGACCAGGCTGCTCTTACGAAAGCCATAGACAGTGGAGATACTGACCTTGGTAAGTGGCTGTTTGAAGTTATACTGCTACATGTAAAGAGCTCAATGATGTCTGTTTATATACAGTTGTTGAAATTAGTTTTTTAATATGTCAGTGACAGGTGGCAGAAAATGTTGATTATTGCTGTTTGTCAATCGTTGTCGAAGAGGACCATGTTGTGATCTGTCAGTTCTGTAGTTAGGTCAGAGGTGACTGATTAGACTAATCTGTGGTTGGAAAGGATGACCATAGTCCTGAGCCAACTATGTCCATATTCCATAGTTGTGGATTCAAGTGGATCATAGACCTGGCTAATGAAGACTGAAGTGGTGTCAGAAGTGAATTTATTTACATTCAGGTTCACAGCTACAGCTGCCAGTTACTCCATATTAGCTGCTGCGTCCATCTCTGCAGAACTTGAATGTTTAGATGATGGAAAATACTTCTGGTAAAATGGTGACAGAATAATTTTGTTTTCCGCAGAGATATGCTGTTTTGTGTTTTTCTGGGGAGGATGTGATGTTTTTCGTAACCGTTTTAGGAGTTTTTCACAAAAAGATCATGGAAGACAGGTAGTTGGATGGAATTTTGAGGGCAGCCGACTGACAGATGTGCGTTATGGTCTCAAGTTCTGTGACGGTCGGCAGAGGATCTCTTTAATGAGACAATGACCAGTATGGTCACTGCCAGGAAGGAAAGCAACAGCATAGTACAAGAAGACATGACACCTGAGTAGCTGGCCATGCAAGTGAGAGACTTTCTCTCATCAGCACAAAACATGATTCCTAGAATACATGACACCCGAGGAGCTGGCCACACAGGTGGGCGACTTTCTCATCTCATCAGCACAAAACATGATTCCTAGAAGACATGACACTCGAGGAGCTGGCCACACAAGTGAGAGACTTTCTCATCTCATCAGCACAAAACATGATTCCTAGAAGACATGACACTCGAGGAGCTGGCCACACAAGTGAGAGACTTTCTCATCTCATCAGCACAAAACGTGATTCCTAGAAGACATGACACTCGAGGAGCTGGCCACACAAGTGAGAGACTTTCTCATCTCATCAGCACAAAACATGATTCCTAGAAGACATGACACTCGAGGAGCTGGCCACACAAGTGAGAGACTTTCTCATCTCATCAGCACAAAACATGATTCCTAGAAGACATCAGACCTGAGGAGCTGGCCACACAAGTGAGAGACATTCCCATCTCATCAGCACAAAACATGATTCCTAGAAGACATGACACTCGAGGAGCTGGCCACACAAGTGAGAGACATTCCCATCTCATCAGCACAAAACATGATTCCTAGAAGACATCAGACCTGAGGAGCTGGCCACACAAGTGAGAGACATTCCCATCTCATCAGCACAAAACATGATTCCTAGAAGACATCAGACCTGAGGAGCTGGCCACACAAGTGAGAGACATTCCCATCTCATCAGCACAAAACATGATTCCTAGAAGACATCAGACCTGAGGAGCTGGCCACACAAGTGAGAGACTTTCTCATCTCATCAGCACAAAACATCATTCCTAGAAGACATGACACTCAAGTAGCTGGCCACACAAGTGAGAGACTTTCTCATCTCATCAGCACAAAACATTCCTAGAAGAATAGGCAACACACAAGTGGACAAAGAACAGTGAAGACACCGTGGGCATGAAAGTACTTGAGACAGAGGGCTTGTCAAAGAGTGTCAAGTCTGAGTCAGATGATACTGAGCCACCGTTTAACAGTAGATTGTACCACTTGTACCATGTTAGTGCCAAATGTTTTACGGTGCTCACCAAGCCTGACACCCCATATTGTGCCAATGCTTCGAACAGAGGCACACAATTGGGAGGGTACAAGCCTTACCCTAATGCGAGGAAATGTAACCTAAAGACTAAATGTCATGGCAGGACAGACCAGGCCCTAAGCCTTGGTCTGCAATTGGTCTAGGATGGAAACTTTGACAGGTGGACAGTTTGAGCATTGCTTTGTCAGTCTGGCAGCTTCTGCAGCTTGTCTTGTTCCAGGCATATTGGTGTTACCTTTCCTCTGGAGTAAACTAGGCAGGCCGAGAGAGGGATCATGCTGCATGGACAACACATGGTCTCTAAATTCAGCCCAGGCTTTGGCTACGGAGAAGTATAACTCCATTTTACAAACTATTGTCTATCAAAACTGCCAGGTGCCAGTCAAGAGGAGTTGGCAGATTATTGAGAATCTTCCCGGTGGACCTGATTAAAGCAGCATCCTGAAAAGGACCTGCTACATGATGACACAGCAGTTAGCCTTACAGCCATATTGTATTTGAGAAATGTTTATATAGTAGTTGTACAGATTTATGTCTTTGGGAAAACTTTATATAGTAGTTGTACAGGTTTATGACTTTGACAGAACTTTATACAGCAGTTGTATAGATTTATGTCTTTGACAGAACTTTATATAGCAGTTAAACAGATTCATTTCTTTGAGCAGGTTTCACATATAAGCAGAACAGGTTTATGTCTTTTAACCCTTTACAGGGCAGACGCTTGTCCGTTTCTTAGCCTTGAACGGGCAAGATTTTTTCAGGTTTGGTAAAATTTTGGGTCGCGTTAGTAAAAACATCACAAATAAGGTGTTAGTCGATTTTAGTTAAATAAACAACACAAGGAAGGGAAAAGCATGCAGAATATGTTACTCATGTGATTGTTGTTGGTAATCCATATATGAACACAAATATTTACGAAATACAGCATATTGTTTGTGATTTTCCGTCATCTATACGGCAATTTACAAACACATTTTCAGAATCAGAATCACATTCTTTAAAGTCCGACTCAGACTGCTAATGCAGAGTAACGCTTTGCACTGATATCTAGCTCCGATTAATAGTCAACTTCGTGCCCTTTAATGTCATTTAAATTGAACCTAGCGAAATCTCGGCTATCACTTGAAGAATCGCTGAAATCCATTTTGAAAAACAGCGTAAAAATCCCGAAAACTATCAAAAAAAGTCAGTAAAAGTCCGTTCAAATTCATGCTATCACGTTTACAAATGGCGGCCACGTTGTCAAGCTGTCGGCGAAAGCGAAAGTAGCCATCGGAAGTGTCGGAAAGCCGAGAGATCGCGTTTTTACAATGCATAATAGTATCGGACGTAAATGGCCGCTATGCTCGTTTAAGGGATCGGCCGTTAATGGCCGCTCTGCCCTGTAAAGGGTTAACAGTTAGTTAGTTAGTTAGTTAGTCGACAGATCATCCTCGCTGCACATCGAACCATTCAGTCCATAAGTGCTCGGATCCCCTCCTCAGCAAATCCCGCAGCGTGTAGCGGCTAACGACGCCAGTTCTGTGTTGGTTTATCAATCTTCTTTGGCTTCCTGCGTAGTGTTCTTGTTTGGCCACACCTCTTTTAATTTGATGCTCTAGCAGTCTGGCCATTGTTGTAGATTCACAGTCATCACTTGGTTCTCGCAAAAGTCTCACATCACGTAGAGCATTCAGAATGTCAGCCTGGTCCATGGCGCGTCCGCCCTCCACAGTAGCCTCACCTGCGAGCTTGTCAGCCCGCTCATTTCCTTGTACTCCCGCATGCCCTGGCACGAAGATGAAACTAATCTTTGCCAGCCGAGACCGCTTCAGAGGCAGCAACCATTCTCTTCGGATCGACCCCTCCTCTATCCTCTTGATCATGTTCATTGAGTCGCTAAGGAAACAAGCCCTGGTGAATGTCTGTGTCTCGAGCCATGTTATTGCTTTACTTACTGCCATGACTTCCATGGTCAGGCTACTTGTGGTTTCAGTGAAAGCACCAGAGTCCTCCTTCACAATTCTCCCTCCGGCCCGAGCTGTAAAGGCCCATGAGCTTCTCACATGTCGGACGACCGACCCATCTGTGTAGATGACCGCGTCACCGTCTAGCGAATTCTCGAAAATCAACGCTTGTACTTCAGCCTCAACAGCAGCCGGATTTTCTTGTCTGCATTTTCTATCTAATTGGATGCAAACTGAAAAGGATGTGCAGAAGTCTGTTGGCACTTGCACCCACTCCTCGCCAGGTTCTAAGTCCTCAAGTGAACACACCTGTTGAAGAATGTCTTCGGCTTGACCCATCCACGACCGTCCTCTTTTTAACCTGCTGCCCTTCACCTTCCTAATTTCACTATGCAGTGGATGTTGTGTGTTTGCGTTAATTCTGAGGTAGGCGCGTGCCCTGCAAACTTGTATTCTCTCTTCAATGGTTGGAAAATCAAGAAGGTAGCGCATCGCCCTGCATGCTGTATCTCTTGTACATCCAAGAATAATGCGCATAGCTTCATTCTGTATCCTTTCCATCCTTTCTATCTGCTTATGGCTGAGAGTCAAGATTGCCATTGCATACTCCAAAACAGACATGACCAACCCCTCGTACAGAAGACATAGATGGCGCTGCTCACAGTTTGCTGCCGCCATCACCCGCATCGCTGCCAAACCCCGCTTGGCCTTTGTTATCACCTGGTCTATGTGCACATTATAAGCAAGGCTTCGATCAAACCGTATCCCCAGGTAATTCATTGCCTGCGTTCTTTCCACCGTCTCTGAACACAGCATTACAGTTGGTGTTGGATTGTTGACAATATGATTATTCAACGAGAACCAAGTCACTGTTGCCTTTGTTGGGTTAACCATTGCCCCAGCTTCATCACACCAAGTACTTATGCGATTGAGTTCGGTTTGTAGTTCCCCAGCAACCTCCTCTCTATCCTTACCCTGACGATACACTAAAACATCATCGGCATATGACAATGTCCTGCCAGGTCCAGTGATCTGCTCACTGGTGATTCTCACTGTGTAGGCGTTGAACAGTACCGGAGATAATGGTGATCCCTGTGGTAGGCCAGGATATATTGTTGTTGGTTCCGAAGTCCAACTGCCACATCTAAAAACTACTTTCCGTTGGAAGAGGGCTGCAGCGATCCAACTAAGGAGGAATGGACTTACGTTTAGTTCAAGAAGCTGAAACATTAAAAAATCCAGTGGTACTCTGTTGTATGCGTCCTCAAGATCAATCGCTGCAGCAACGGTTTCAGTGCCTGAGTGGAAACCTTCATAGACATCCTGGGCAAAGACTGCTGCATTGGTCCAGGTTTCTCTTTTTGGACGGTACCCACCCAGGGTAGGTGGGAAAACACCTTGCCTCTCTAGTTGGCTTGATATTTTCCTGGCAATTACCTTCTCCAGCAGCTTGCCTATTGTATTCTGCATGGTTATAATTCGATATCCCTGAATTTTTTTGTGGTCTTTGTCAGGCTTCGGCAAGGGAATCAGATAGCTGTGTAACCATTCCTCCTTGATGCTAGCACTCCCTATACTGTTGTTGTACATGTCTGCTAGTTTCTCTAGCTCATTGTCGGTACACCTATTTATGTCGTCGTATCTTATGCCATCAGGACCTGGAGCACTGTTTTTTGATCGTCGAAGCACAGCCTTGATTTCTTTCACTGTCACTGTGTCTTCATCCGGAGTGTTCTGGGCCTTGCATCTGTCTGAGGTGACCTCCTTGGCCAGATTTCGACCTCCCATGTCTGTCTGGTTGCCCTGCTCAAGGTAGCGTTCAAAGAGGGCTTTGCCCTTGTCTTCGTCAGTCCTCTGCCAGATGAGGTCAGCACCTTGGAAGTCAGAAATGCTCTTATTCTTGACTACACCACTCATGCTTTTATGTAGTCGCCAGAACAATTTCAGTGACTTGTCTGTGCTTACCCTTTGACACACCTCTGCCCATTTTTCCCTTTTAACCACCGTGACCAGTTTTTTGAAATAGCTTACTTTTGTGTGCATCTCTCTTTCTAAGTGCAAGCAGGGACTAGGATGACCAGCTCTGTTCTTCTTGGCATTTTGCCATCTCCTTACAGCACTACGCTTATCCACCCACGCCTTATCCACCTCGAAACTCCACCACGGTGGCTGCTCCCAGCTTTTTTTCCTGCCCTGAAACGTTCTGCGCTTGTCACGTCTTATTTTACTCACCACATCTTGCCCTGTACTGTCATACTGGAACGTCTTTACCTTTAGCTTGTGCTGCCTGGTTCTGCCTTTCTCCACCAATATGCTGCAAGGGTGGTGGTCGATGCCATGGTGTCCTAGGACACCCCATCTACACACTGTAGTGAGTAAAGGTGAAACTAGCGCCAGATCAATAGCACTGTCCTCATCGCCTGGACGGCTTGCTGTCCTAGTGACACAGCCACTGTTGATACAAACCAGGTCGATGGTTTCCAGTGCAGTCTCGAGCTCCTCCCCTTGTGTATTGGAGGAAGTGTTTCCCCATGATCTGCCTTTAGCGTTGAAGTCACCACAGAAAATAACATTCCTCTCGTGGCCTAATATGCCACTTAAGCACTGCCACTTCTGGGCGTCCATACTCCCATTGCGGGCATAAACATTCACCAACACGAATGGTACACTGGAATGAACTCTCAACGCCTGTATTTGTATATCGTCACTGTCCCAACTGGACATGTCTAGCTCTGACGCCACCATGCTGTCGCGAACGAGAATCGCCGTTCCCAGATGTCGTCTGTTGTAGAAACATTTGAAGCCGGCAATTCGGAGTGGCTGATCGCCCAGTCTCGTCTCCTGGAGTGCTACAATGTCGTTCCTGTAAACTAGGGTTTCTAAAATAGAGCCCCGTTGTTTTACACTGGCACAGTTCCAATATAGAATACGGATGTTCCTGAGTCCTAGACGGTGACACTTGAGTCTAAAACGCCTCAAACCACCGCGCTTACCTTGTTTCTTCCTCCCTGCGCGGCTACCACGCCGCTTCGTTATGTTGACTGCTGAACCCTCGGAAAACACACGTTGTTCCGCCATGTTGAAAAAACGTAAACACAGACTGCTGAGAACCACACACGCTGCTGAAAATTCACTCAAGGAAGGCTTCGCTCGATGCACGAACTCCGTAGCACCCGCGCAGATCTTGAGTATAAACTCCTGGTTTTACATCCTGGCACACCAATTACACGCAAGAGATGAATAAATCCATCCCCTACGCGAAAAAGTTAACGAACACAAAACAACACGACCGTCCGTCGCCATCTTGAAACCGGAAGTTGTTACATATTGATTGAATGAATCATATTCATATGTTTTGTCTTTTGTTAGGTGAGTTCGCATGATGAACTCTACAGATTGTGGAGTTCCTCTTTAGTTCCACACAGCATAGAATTTAGTGTTAACTTAGCAGTAGCATAAGGTCTTCTTTTCTTTTCCTATTTGCATCACAGTGTCAGGTCACGAAGTGTTTTCTCATGTATATGTCTCTTACACTGCGGTGTTGTTTGCCTCATTTGTGCTGTTTATTCATCTTTTATGGGGGAAACCATTTCCTTTTCCCCCTGTTGTATCAGAGGGATATTGCTGTTTGTGGACCATTGTCTGCTGAAGGTTGTGATGCATGGTCAAACCATGTTACTTGATGTCTTTTAATGCAGCAACATATTTTTGGGTGTGCTTGGTCGAGGGGTTTATTTTGCTCATGCTTAAACTTCTTTTACACTGTTGGATGGAGTAATGGGTTCACTCCAGACATTAGTCAGTTGGATTTTCACATTATCGTCTCATTCAGGAAGCAGTGGCAAACTACTGAATGTAGAATTGGCAAGAAAATCAACCTGGGGTTGATTGCAACATCTTGCAAAGCACATGCAATACATTTATTTTCATATGGTTTGTGAATAGGTGGGAGTACATATTTGTTTTCATATGTATTGTGAATAGGTGGGAGTACATATTTGCTTCCATATGTATTGTGAATAGGTGGGAGTACATATTTGTTTTCATATGGTTTGTGAATAGGTGGGAGTACATATTTGTTTTCACATATTTTGTGAATAGGTGGGAGTACGTATTTGTTTTCATTTGAATTGTGAATAGGTGGGAGTAAATATTTGTTTCCATATGTTTTGTGAATAGCTGGGAGTACACAATTGTTTTCATATGTTTTGTGAATAGATGGGAGTACATATTTGAACAAATTAATCATATCTTATTTTCCATCTTTTGATATATAATTAACGTAGTCGACATCAATTATGCCTATATGTTGAAGCATATTTAATTGCAGTATATACAGTCTTACTTCATTTGCGAGATAAGAAATCCAGCGCGGGAGATTTCTTTATGATGATAAGGACAATGCCCATAGCTTGCTCACTTTATATTCAGGTTGGTTAACATTTGTGTGCTGTCATATCTCTCTCATGGTTTATGTTCTATTTGCATGTGTGTGCTGTCATATCTCTCTCATGGTAAATGTTCTGTTTACATTTGTGTGTTGTCATATCTGTCTCATGGTTTATGTTCTGTTTTCATTTGTGTGCTGCCATATCTCTCTCATGGTTTGTGTTCTGTTTACATTTGTGTGCTGCCATATCTCTCTCATGGTTTATGTTCTGTTTACATTTGTGTGCTGTCATATCTCTTTCTCATGGTTTATGTTCTGTTTACATCTGTGTGCTGTCATATCTCTCTCTCATGGTTTATGTTCTGTTTACATTTGTGTGCTGTCATATCAATCTCTCATGGTTTATGTTCTGTTTGCATTTGTGTGCTGTCATATCTCTCTCATGGTTTATGTTATGTTTACTTGTGTGCTGTCATATCTCTCTCTCATGATTTATGTTCTGTTTACATTTGTGTGCTGTCATACCTCTCTCAGGTTTATGTTATGTTTACATTTGTATGCTGTCATACCTCTCTCATGGTTTATGTTATGTTTACTTGTGTACTGTCATATCTCTTTCATGGTTTATCATAAACTTTATCTTCTGTTTACATTTGTGTCTTGTCGTTTTTGTCTTATGGTTTATGTTTTGTTTACTTTGTGTGCTGTCATATCCCTCTAGTGGTTTATGTTCTGTTAACATTTGTGTGCTGTGATATCTCTCTCATGGTATATGTTCTGTTTACATTTGTGTGTTGTCATATCTGTCTCATGGTTTATGTTCTGTTTATATTTGTGTGCTCTTGTATCTCTATCATGATTTATGTTCTGTTTACACAGTTTTCTTATGTATCATTAGTATGTGCCAAAATCAAGCTCGTGATATAAGAATTGCTGAGATTGGATGGCTGGTTCTGTGGGTTATAAAGGTGTTGAAATAGGGCTTGTTTGAAATAAGACTTTTCATGACAAAATAAGGCAAGAAATTGGCAAGATGTAGTTTCAAAAATATAAAAATATATAAAATAGATGACTGGAGGTGTTTGAGTGGATACAACCAAGATTCTTTTTGAACAAGCTGTACATTGTGTTTATTAATTTTGTTATTTGTCGTTATTAAGATGATAAGTAATTCAATGAAAAATAGTTACATTTTGTGTTACTATACCTACACACAGTTTACCATATCAAAGCTCAATCCAAGCATGAGAAATTGGCTTTATAAGCTCAGGCTTAGCGGAGTAGAGAAGTGTTTTAGTACTATGTTTTAACACAGATGAGTCTGTAGTTTGTGCTAGTGGAACTGTCTGTCAAGTTTTAACAAAGATAAGTCTGTAATTTGTGTTAGTGATGAGTCTGTGTTTGTGATAGTGATGAGTCTAGTTTGTTATAGTGATGAGTCTGTAGGTTGTGATAGTGATGAAACTAGTTTGTGATAGTGGAACTGTCTATCAAGTTTTAACAACGATGAGTATGTAATTTGTGATAGTAATGAGTCTAGTTTGTGATAGTAATGAGTCAGCAGTTTGTGATAGTGATGAGTGTACAGTTTGTGATAGTGGAACTGTCTGTCAGGCTTCAACAAAGACGAGTCTGTACTTTGTGATAGTGGAACTGTAGTATACAGAATATAAACAAGAAATAAGTGCTGACGATGACCTGCTGTGGTAAACACTGACCAAAAGAAATGAATGAATAGTACAACAGGTATGTCACAAGAACAAACATTGCCAGTCAGTAGTTCACATGATATAAGGAGCATGTCTGTAGGAAGTTGTAAATAGTCGTTTATTCTAAATGACAGAAAAAAAATCAAACAGATACCTCAGAACAATATGTTTTAATATTATGAATAGTTCATTTAAAATTAGAACATTGCAGAAAAGGTATTTTTTTAAACAATATAAGATAACTGTCATTGGATGAAACAGATATTTGATTTTTTTTTTTTTAAACTATTGAAAAGTAATAAGTTTGTAGATCTATCGTTGATTTAAGAAAGGCTTACTTATTTTAATTACTGAAGGCATTTGAAAGAAATGTGTAGCAGGACCTGAGTTTAAATTGTGCATGTTAAAAATCTCTCGGCTGTTGGAAATAAAAAAGAACATATTAAATAGACAAATTCCCCGGCTACATTTCTAATCAGAAAATCTACCCACAACAGAATATTTATGGCATGTTTCGTTCTGGTATAAATGTATTTCACTCATCACTGGTGCCACAGAGTTTGTGTGCTGTGTTGAGATTCTCCTTTTGTGATCTATGGGAAGTGTCTGGGGCACTTATAGATTTATAAAAATTAAAACTGGTTTAGGATTCTTGGCTGTGAAATTCTTGATTGTGTATATGTTATATCTTCAGTACTGCAGACAGCAAAACATCAAGTTGGTGGAGGACCTATACTACCAGGAGGATAACTCATTAGAAGAGGGACATTGCAAAGTGATTCGCAGCTACACTCTAGACGTGAGTATTGCTGTACTGACTTCAGTTCTGTTCATTAAAGATTCTTATACTTGTCTAGAAAAGGCTAATGAGAGTAGAACATTACAAACATGTATATGATGTACAAAACAATGTTTCTTGGTCATGTAATGAAAAGAGAGGCATTGAAAAACATTGTGATGACTGGAAAGATCAGGGGTAGAAAAGGCAGTGGCAGACAGAGAGAAGTACGGCTGGACAGCCTGAGACAGTGGCAGACAGAGAGAAGTATGGCTGGACAGCCTGAGACAGTGGCAGACAGAGAGAAGTAAGGCTGGACAGCCTGAGACAGTGGCAGACAGAGAGAAGTAAGGCTGGACAGTCTGAGACAGTGGCAGACAGAGAGAAGTATGGCTGGACAGCCTGAGACAGTGGCAGACAGAGAGAAGTAAGGCTGGACAGCCTGAGACAGTGGCAGACAGAGAGAAGTAAGGCTGGACAGTCTGAGACAGTGGCAGACAGAGAGAAGTAAGGCTGGACAGCCTGAGACAGTGGCAGACAGAGAAGTAAGGCTGGACAGCCTGAGACAGTGGCAGACAGAGAGAAGTATGGCTGGACAGCCTGAGACAGTGGCAGACAGAGAGAAGTAAGGCTGGACAGCCTGAGACAGTGGCAGACAGAGAGAAGTAAGGCTGGACAGTCTGAGACAGTGGCAGACAGAGAGAAGTAAGGCTGGACAGCCTGAGACAGTGGCAGACAGAGAAGTAAGGCTGGACAGCCTGAGACAGTGGCAGACAGAGAGAAGTAAGGCTGGACAGCCTGAGACAGTGGCAGACAGAGATAAGTACGGCTGGACAGCCTGAGATAGTGGCAGACAGAGAGAAGCACGGCTGGACAGCCTGAGACAGTGGCAGACAGAGAGAAGTAAGGCTGGACAGCCTGAGACAGTGGCAGACAGAGAGAAGTAAGGCTGGACAGCCTGAGACAGTGGCAGACAGAGAGAAGTACGACTGGACAGCCTGAGACAGTGGCAGACAGAGAGAAGTAAGGCTGGACAGCCTGAGACAGTGGCAGACAGAGAGAAGTAAGGCTGGACAGCCTGAGACAGTGGCAGACAGAGAGAAGTAAGGCTGGACAGCCTGAGACAGTGGCAGACAGAGAGAAGTAAGGCTGGACAGCCTGAGACAGTGGCAGACAGAGATAAGTACGGCTGGACAGCCTGAGACAGTGGCAGACAGAGAGAAGTACGGCTGGACAGCCTGAGACAGTGGCAGACAGAGAGAAGTAAGGCTGGACAGCCTGAGACAGTGGCAGACAGAGAGAAGTACGGCTGGACAGCCTGAGACAGTGGCAGACAGAGAGAAGTACGACTGGACAGCCTGAGACAGTGGCAGACAGAGAGAAGTACGGCTGGACAGCCTGAGACAGTGGCAGACAGAGAGAAGTACGACTGGACAGCCTGAGACAGTGGCAGACAGAGAGAAGTACGGCTGGACAGCCTGAGACAGTGGCAGACAGAGATAAGTACGGCTGGACAGCCTGAGACAGTGGCAGACAGAGAGAAGTAAGGCTGGACAGCCTGAGACAGTGGCAGACAGAGAGAAGTAAGACTGGACAGCCTGAGA
Source organism: Cepaea hortensis (assembly GCA_963921405.1). NCBI lineage: Eukaryota > Metazoa > Mollusca > Gastropoda > Stylommatophora > Helicidae > Cepaea > Cepaea hortensis. The sequence continues at coordinate 52,127,110 of OY992897.1, forward strand.
CAGTGGCAGACAGAGAGAAGTAAGGCTGGACAGCCTGAGACAGTGGCAGACAGAGAGAAGTAAGGCTGGACAGCCTGAGACAGTGGCATTGAAGTATCAACAGATTTGATCCAGAACATCAGTGACTGAGGTCAGTGGCGATGTATGAGTGCCTAGCCAGGTGGCAGGGCACATGATGATGATGATGATGATGACACTTATCTCACTAACGCCAAGTGTAATGATTGCCTACACTAGTTTAGCAACAAATCATGAAGACACTTATCTCAGTAACACCAAGTGTAATGATTGCCTATGCTAGTTTAGCAACAAATCATGATGACACTTATCTCAGTAACAGCAAGTGTAATGATTGCCTGCACTAGTTAAGCAACAAATCATGATGACACTTATCTCAGTAACAGCAAGTGTAATGATTGCCTGCACTAGTTTAGCAACAAATCATAATGACACTTATCTCAGTAACAGCAAGTGTAATGATTGCCTACACTAGTTTAACAACAAATCAGAAGTCATGAAAAACAACATTGACATTGATGTGGAGAAGCACATTGTCAATGAAAACAGTCTGTGCCTCAAAAAGAAATTGAAAAAATGGCCACTGGGCTGGCAGGCAAGCATGCTAGCCACTGGATGGGTAATGTGGTCATTATCATGATGGCTGCTTTTACTTTCCAGAACATTTTCTGGTACCAATTTAAGGCTAGGTTGACCTGGGAGTACAGGTCAATGGAAACAAAATAACCCTCATTTCTTTATGTAATCTGTTTCTTTCCTTACTTCTGTTTTATTATTTCACACATCATATACAGTATTTCATTTGTTACCCATTTCTTCTTCTCAATATTGTTTGAAGGATTGAATATTTTGTAGAAATGTTTATTACATTGGTTTATATGTCAAGATTTTGCGGGAGCATGTTATGAGTAGGAAAACTTGAAAACTTAGTGGCATCTGGAAAACTTGATGGGAAGGGGGGGGGGGGGGGGGGGGGGGGGGATGAACAAGATAAACACTTGGATGGCTCTGGCACATGGCACAATCTGGACAAGAACACAGAGCTGATTCGAGACTCCTGGGGTCATGTCATATGGCTAACTACGACCGCCCATGCTTATCAGTATGGCACATGATGATGATGGTGATGAGGAGGAGGAGGAGGATGATGATGATGATGATGATGATGATGATGATGATGATGATGATGATGATGATGATGATGATGATGAAGAAGAAGAAGAAGAAGAAGAAGAAGAAGAAGAAGAAGAAGAAGAAGAAGAAGAAGATATCCCATTGTTCATCACTTCTTCTTTTCTTTCTGTCCTTGATCACCTATTGGAGGATAGGTCCTCAGCCAACTCACACCAAGCCACCATATCTTTTGCCATCTCCTGCAGATGTCTTCATGTCCTCCATATTATTGATCTCATTCTCTATTTAATTCTCTTCTCCGTGCTGTTTTAGGTCTCCTAAATTTCATTTGCCCTGTTAGGTCCAGTGAAGGGACTTATTAGTTTATACTATTTATAGGTACTGTTCATCACTTGTTGGTATTAAAAGACCCTTTTACACATCCTAATGCACATATCTCATCTCCTCTCATCATGTTCCTCTTGTACCTTGCGGTGTCGAGGTGAAGTATAAACAGCAGGAGAGTGCCCGCTTATGGGATTCGTGTATCACTATTCCCATGGACTCTGCTATTCCCTGTGTCCATCATTTACAAGGTCGACCTCTTCCTCTGCTTCCCTCTGGTCTGTACATCATTGCTTGTTGTGGTATACTGTTAGTTGGTAATCTACTTGCATGGCCAAACCATTTGACTTGCTGCCTTCTAGTAAAATCTAGTGCAGCTACAACCCCCACTTTAGTCCTGATTTCTTCATTTCTGATCTTATTTATTCTTGATACATTGAGTATTCTTCTCAGGAATCTCATTTCTGTTATTGTGATTTTTCTTTTCTCTTTTTCTGTCATTGTCCAGGTTTGGCATTGAAAACTAAGAAAAACTAAAACTAATGCACATAACAGGTAAGAAAACATGGAATACCACCGAATGTTTAAAATCAAAGAATGGTGCAGTGTTAATGGGACAAGATGATATAGTTAATAGATGGACAGAATATCTAGAAAATCTGTATGATGATAGGAGACAGGATGTCAATTTTCTAGACAATGGCGAAAGTCCGCAAATACTCAAAACCGCGGTTGAAGATGCACAAAACCACTTAAAAAAAGAAAAAGGACCTGTCCAGACAACATTACGTTGGAGAAAACTGAAGCCCAAGGAGATTTTGTAATAAAAATATTGACATTTCTAAATTACGACTATAATAGTGGGTACATTCCTAGTGACCTATTAAAATCCACCTTTATAGCTCTGCCAAAGAAACCAGGCACTTTAGAATGTGAAGATCATCGCTCAGTAAATCTGTTACCATGAATAATTATGAGAAGAATAAGAAACAAGATTAAACCACATATTAGTAATGAACAATGTTTATTTAAGGAGGGAAAGAGCATGAACAATGCCATATATGTTCTTATTGGACAGAGTTATAGAAGTAAAAACAGATCTGTACTTATGCTTCATAAACTACACAAAAACATTTAGCAATGGGAAACATGAGGAAATATGAAACTACAAAAATATCTAAACATTGACAGCAAAGATCTGTAAATATTAAAGAACATATATGGGCAGTATACAGCAGCCATAAGAATTAAACACCTTTTGGGAAAATGTTTCGATGCATAAAGAATGGCATCTGACAACGACATGTAATGTCTCATGATTTGTTTTCATTTTTCAATGAGATCTACAGAAAATATGTCAGGAATCCTAATTGGTGGACATAATATACATAACTTACTTATACTGATGGCACAATTTGATTGTAACAAGTCAGAAGGAACTACAGGAAATGATAGATACAGTCATCATTTTTTTTTTGCATATTCTTTACAGGACATTGCTGTCAACACCAGCATCTTTCAGCTGTATGTTGATTTCTTGGCAAGATTACGCTCAGTAGTTTGCCATTGCTTTCTGAGCGGCCGGCTCACATACCCCGTAAGTTATCGATGTGATTCGAACCACTGCTGATTCTCACCGTCATCACGTTACCTACGAGAGTATACAAGATTACGGAGAAAAGTCATAACCTATAAGCCACGAAACCGGCTACAGTCATCATAGAAAGTGAAAAAAATGGATCTTATCTTGAATAATAGGAAAACCAACGTCATGTCGATATCAAATAAACAGATTGTGTCTAAATGTGTAATTAAAGTAAATTGACATTATTTTGCAGCAAGTACAGAAATTCAGATATCTAGGCACATTAATAACATTAGAATTGGAAGTTGGGCTAAATAGATTTAAAATTTGAGGTCTTAGAAAACAAGACACATGAAATTAAATCCGTGTTTAATAATGATGAGATCAGAAAAATTCAGCATAAAAATAAGGAACCGATTTAAAGCATTGTCACATCTAGAAATTCTGTTTAAGGATGTTAGTGATCGTGAAAAATAATATATTGAAAAAGTCAGTCAGACAGGCTGCACAAACAATTATCCCTAAATGAAAGAGGACTGGCTGTAGTAAATGAATGGTGGAAAATGTCCTAAAACTAATAGAGAAAGGGAAGAAACAATGCAAACAACTGTGAGAAATATGAAGAGATTCAGGGAGAAAATTGCAAAACATTATGTAATGACCCAAGAAAAGCATGGCCTGAGGAAATGTTGAGAACAATTCTAACCACAAAGAAACCTAATGCACAGAAAAATTAATTACCTCAATAACAAAGAACATTGACATGAACAGAAAGCCTGAAAACAGAATCAATATGACCTTGGTTCAGTGTTTATTTAGATGCATGGTCAGAGTATGTGAGCCATGGCAAAAATAGCCTTTTTACTAGAAGGAACACATACTCACTATTGACAAGCAGTGAGCAAAAGAGTGCCAAGTGCAATATGGAGTCTGTATGATTGTATGCCAGTGAAACAAAGACAGTAGATAGACAAGTGAGGAAAACATAGCAGGAGAAATGTGATTTCCCAGGAAAATGCACAGATTGCCTTGGATGGACAGAAACATTAGGGAAGCAGTCCTTCAAGAAAGCAGATGAAAATCACAAACTGATTTGAGAAATTAAATGTGGTTAGTTCAGATTATTTGGGGCATGTTATGAGGAAAAATAAACTTGATCATGTAATGAAAACAGGCAAATTTGATGGAAAACCTGTATGGCTTGATTAAATAGCACAATCAGAACAAGGACACAGACCTGACTCATCACTGGTGAGTGTGTTAGATAAACAGTGTTCAAACACACCTATCAGTGTCACACGTGATGATGATGATGATGATGATGATGATGATGATGATGATGATGATGAAATGGTCAAGTGTGCTAGTTGAACCAGATGTTATTTATCATATTGATAAGAATCAGCGAGGAAAGAAGACCCTGTTGAGCTTGACTCTAGTCTGACTTTGTGAAGACACATAAAGGGTGTAGCATAGGTGGGCTCGCAAGCTCAATTGAAATACCACTACTTTTATCCTCTCTTTACTTATTCAGTTTGGTGGAGATTTGCCCGCAACAGACGAGCAATATCTCCGGCAGGCCTATTCTCGCTGGTCGCGAGATCCGCGCAGTGGAAGGATGGGAGATTTGCTCGCAACAAATTAGCAATATCTCTGACAGGCCTATTCCCAGTGGTCGTGGGATCCACAAAAGTCAGGCAGGGAGTCTGACGATAGTACACACTTTACACAGGTCAAGACACTTGTGATTGACAGATGTACGCGTTCTATGGTCCAGGCGCATATGAGGCCCTCACCTGTGGGACTTGGCTGAACGCCTCTAAGTCGGGTCCCTTGGGTGCCAGGGTCTGGCCACCACTCGCCACCTGCTCGTGGAGGCGAGGTCTCAGAGGTTTGACGCTGAGTCGCCAGCGTCTGCAGCCTACCTTAAACCAGACGTATTGGTTACCCATTCCTCTGGAGTACACAAGGCAAGGCCGAGAGAGGGAACATGTCATTTTGGCACCACATGTTTCTCTGAAGCTCTGCCCAGGCATTGTGATGGAATTTTGGCCACATTCCAACTCACATACTTTGGTCTGTCAAGACTGTAAGGTTCCACCCAAGTGATTTTGCCCATGTTTTCAGTCTCAATTTGCTCATTCCTTTCACCTAGACATAGCCAAAAGTCGCCTCACTCATTTGTCATTGCATTCTTGTGCATTGAAGTCTCTCAGTACCACTGCTGTTTTGCCCAGGTCCAAAGCCATGTCTAGCTCATTACAAAATAGATCTACAAGCTCCCTGCATGCTCTCTAGTGTTGATGCATGTGCCTATTCTATATGAATATCCAGAGGTTGCCCAAGAAGTTACACTAATAACACTGCACCTGCGATTGTCCACAATCCTCTCATAGTTTGTGCACTCTGCAGATCCAAGATTACTCCAACCCCACTTTTGTATTCATGGGTAAATAATTGTGTCTTTATCTAAACATTTATTCTGCCATACCTGGCCGCTACTGAAACCTTATTTGTTGATATTCATGTGAAATATAGTCAAGAATGTAATGTAGAAATTGTTAGAACATGTAACCATGATGAGGAAATAAACAGTTATTACCTGTGTCTCCTTATTGTAGATGTTTATTCGTTTTTTCTTCCAATACAGAATTTTGAAGAAAGAGCCAAATTGTTAGAAGATGCAATGAACTGCTTTCATAGATGTAAACATGAGTTTGCTGCTAAAGTAAGCTGTTTTCTTTTCTGTCTTTAATTTGCAAAGATGCTCAAAATGTCTGATATTGTATGTGAAAGTTCTAAATTTGCATTGTCACTAACATGCTCTGCAAATGTCTTCAGTCTGAAATCATGATTGAGCATATCTTTCAGTAGTGCCAATCATGATTGAGCATATCTTTCAGTAGTGCCTGATGTGCACTCATTTGAAACCCCAAATATGCCTCTTGTGTGTTATAAGTCTATGGAAACATGTTTGGAGATCTCACAGTCCTTAGACAGAACAACAAAACAGGACTAACAGTACAGTTTATATCTGAATCTTGACTAGACATCAGATAAAGAATGCAAAAAGAAGAAGAGGAAATTTGTATTTTCAAGAACAAAGTTATAAATAACTGTATTTACCATGAAATAGCATTTCTGTAGTGTGAAGATTGCATGTGTGTGGATTGACTATAACTCAATAATCCTATCTTTTTGTAGAAGTTACTGTCTCATCATTTATTCATTCAGTAGCATGTCCTTAGCATGAACCTCACTCCTATAACAACCTTTCAGAAAACCTCTCGATCATAAGCAAGATGTCCCGCGTCCTATATACCCATCTGGAGATCATCCACCACATCCTGCACCCATCTTCTCTTTGGCCTTCCTCTTCCTCTCTTCCCAGGCATATACCCCTCCATTATTGTTCTCTCCAAACTTTCGTGACGTTTCAAGTGACCAAAATATTTCAATTTTCTTTATTTTATCGTCTTTAATAGCCAGTCTTCTTCAATATTCAGCTTTTGAAGTATGGATGCATTTGTTCTTTTCTTTATCCAAGATATTCTTAGAACTCGTCTATAACATTTATATTCAAAGGCATTTATGCGCTGTTCAGCTTGTTTAGTAAGTGTCCAGGTCTCACAGGCATATGTTGCAATGGGAAAGATGCATGCTCTTAAAAATCTAATTTTTGTAGTTCTGTCTGTCCCACTCCATAATTTATTCAGTTGTTTTAGTCTTTGAAGAGCAATTTATAGTCGTCGTTTAATTTCTTTCATTGTGTCACCGTTGTTGGTAATCAATGACCGAAGATATTCATAATTTTCCACCACCTCCAATTTTTCCTCATTAACATATATTCCTTTCTCCATAGTTGTTTTATCTGTATGCATTATCTTTGTTTTTTGCTACGTTAAGATATAAGTTGTGATTTTCACTATTCAATTGGGTTGATGCTATTAGGTTTTCTATACCATTCTGTGTTGTGGGTAGCAATACTGTATCATCTTTATACCGAATATCTGGTATGTCATGACCACCGATATTTAGGGCATCACATAGCTCCCTGTTTATATCATCTCTTACATTTCTCATTATATTTTTGGTGTACAGGTTAAACTGTCTCATCAGTTTTAACATAAGGGCTGTGAGTTCATCCTAGCTCTCTTGTGCTGTCAACACCGGAACCTCAGTTTTAATGAATTGATATTTCAAACTGACTTGTTTGAAAAACTACAAATGATTATATATTGATGCAGTTACTGATCACACAGGAACTTTCTTATGTTTAAGTTCTAACAGTTTGAAAACAATTGCATGAATAGCACTGCTATAAAGAAAATGTCACTTTAAATGCTAGTATAACTGCTTCATCCTTAAAATGATTAATCATCATGTGCGATTTTGCATATCTGCATTGGCTTACATATCGCCATAATTTTGTCATAGCATTATTTGTTTCTTTGCCTTATCTGTTCCATAATTTTAATGTTTATTAAACAGACATTTACATGCTGGAAATTTTGATTAATATGTTTTGTGTCATGCACTATAGCGGGAGAACCCATTGAAGAAACATGAGCATACTTCACACATTCAGTGCAAATACTATCACAAATAATAGTGTGGTACTTCAACATAAGCCAGTCTCCCTGATCTACAGGTTACATGACTTTCTCCATAATCCAGTATACTCTCATGAGTAATGTGACATATGCGAGAATTGGTAGTGGTTCTCGCTGCGTTGGTAACTTACGGGGTATGTGAGCCGGTCGCTCAGAAAGCAATGGCAAACTACTGAGCATAATCTTGCCAAGAAATCAACAATCAGCTGAAAGATGCTGATGTTGACAGCGATGTCCTGTAAAGGATATGCAAAAAAAAAAACTTCAACACAAGGAAATTTGATGCCTACTATACTCATTTGTTATTCAACATATCGTATACATGGTTTTAAAATTTTTTTTTAGCACTAAAGTGTTTATATTTCTTCTTCTTTCACCTTCAGGCATAAGTATGAATAAATACAAAGAAAGCAGCAGTCAAATTAAGTTTGTTGACATCTCCGTAGAGTTTATCCTCACATGGTGCAGGTGTAGGTCAAAATACTGTATTTCGTTGAATAAACATGTGGTATTTCAACCTGTTGTGTCCTGTCCGGAGTCTGAAGATTATTATTTATTCGCTTCAGTTGAGTGATCATGTGCATCATCTTTCTGGTGACTAGGTTGCTCAGGTTTCCACTTGGTTCTATAATAGGTTATGTCTGTATCAGGCTGAGGTAGTCTTCCTTCTTCCTTTGCCAATCTATAGGCTTCTTCATTTTCAAGTCTGTTGCAAAATTGTTATACAACCCTTTTGGATTTCTGGCATAGTTCATGTAGTGAAAGCCCTTAGTTCTGCACTGTTACTACTCTTCAGTATTGAAACAACTGACTTCGTATCTGTAAAGAGAGCTATTTGTTTCACTTTATTGTTCTCTGTCAACAATATTTCTGCCACCATTTTTAAGGCCTCAGTCTTTGCTGTGAAGTTACTTGAGAACTTTCTATTATCTACTGTCTGTGTCGTCTACTGTCTGTGTCTTGTACTGTCTGTGTCTTGTACTGTCTGTGTCTTCTACTGCCTGCTATATTTGTTAGATTCTGGAGAATTCCTTCACCTCCATTTTCTGTTGAGTGTTTTGCTGATCCATCTGTACAAGCATGCACCCCGCTGTTGCTTGAGTAATATTTGTCTATGTCATTTAGGATTGTTTTACTTCTTTCTAATTCATTCTGAGTGTTCTGTTTCTGAATACCAGGAATGTTTTCTGTCATCTAAGACAAGCACTGTTATCTCTAAGCTAAAAAGATGGGTCCAAAGAAGATGTTGATGGCATTTTGTTATCAGAAACTTAACAGGCAATTAAAATGTCATATATGGCAACATCAGTCAGCAGATACATATGTTGAGAATAATATCAATGATATCATTATTTGTCACCAACCTTCTCTTGCTTAAATTCCAGGCGTGTTTTCCACGTTGACAAATGTGCTTGCAGTGTTCTTATGAAGGTACTTCATGAATCGTATGCTATGTTATGGTCAGTTGTGTTAATTTGGCACAATAAGTATGGACATTAAAATATATTTTTAAAAAAGGTAATGTCGTAGCAGATACTGTAGTCGAGGTGTAACATATTCTAGACCATGCCATATGAGGTTCCTGGAGGTATGACCTGTTCCCTGCCTTCATCATCTACATCTACTGTGCCCTCATCTACATTTACTGTGTGTCATCATCTACATCTACTGTGTCATCAAACAGCAAACAGAAGATCAAGTAAAACTCCTGAGACATCAGAGACGGCTTGAGGATGACACTGGGCACTCGTATGCTGACATGTCACTTCAGAAAACCATGCGTGCACTCACCATGGAAGGCAATCACCAGCTGGTGGAGAAGCTACGCAAAGAGTTCAAAGTTCCAGATCGAAGGTCAGTGATAACTGCTGTTTATGAACATAATGTTTTGCTTTCTTCTAACACGTGTAGTCTTTAATTAGCACGGTCACATTGTCATTGGCACACTCATAATTGGCACATCCTTTTGTTAACTAGTGAGCTGTGGTAGTGCAGTGACCAGACATTGGCATGTGGTCAACTAGGGAGCTGTGGTAGTGCAGTGACCAGACATTGGCATGTGGTCAACTAGGAAGCTGTGGTAGTGCATGACCAGAAACTTGCCTGTCGTCAATTAGGGAGCTGTGGTAGTGCAGTGACCAGACACTGGAGTGTGGTCAACTAGGAAGCTGTGGTAGTGCAGTGACCGCACTTACCTGTGGTCAACTAGAGAGCTGTAGTAGTGCAGTGACCAGACACTGGTGTGTGGTCAGCTAGGAAGCTGTGGTAGTGCAGTGACCAGACTTACCTGTGGTCAACTAGGGAGCTGTGATAGTGCAGTGACCAGACACTGGTATGTGGCAACTAGGGAGCTATGGTAGCACAGTGACCAGACACTGTCCTGTGGTCAACTAGGGAACTGTGGTAGTGGAGTGACCAGACCCTTGCCTGTCGACTCTGTGGTCATGGGTTCACATTTGTATCAGAGCGGATCCTGACAACTGACCGGGGCTCCCAGGTGGACCCAGCCTAGAATGGGAACCAGGAAATGCCTGGGGATGTACAGGTGGCTGCTGGGATATTGACCACATGACTCCTGAAGTGGAGGTTGGTCTATACAAATATGGGTTTAGCACCATATGTCCATAACACCTTAGGCTGTTAATGAGTCCTTGACATACTTTACCCTGTTCATTCCGTTATGTGTATGGTTGTTCACCAGTTTGATGTGATTTATTGGTGATGACACCTGTGTCACATATGTATGCATTCTGGAATTGTAAAGACAGATCATGCTACGACTCGTTAATTATTTGTACAGAGACATTGGAGTCTGAATAATCTCCTGGGGTTGTTTTTCTTGTCATTACAACATCTGTACCATTGCTGGTGTGTGCAGAGTGAGGTTTGTTCTTTTTTTGTTGGGTGACATAATCAGACAATTATTTTGTGAAAATCAGAACAATATCATTGTATAAATTTTGAATGAATGAATAGCTGGATTGGTTGATTGGTTGATTGCATTAAATGACCACCTTCACCATGCTGCTGCAATTTTCAGTTCACCTAATCCCCAGAAGCTTGCATTTATCACAGTGAGGTTAGTAGATAGACATGTCTCCTTGCCCGATATCACAGTGAGGTTGGTAGATAGACTTGTCTCCTTGCCCGATATCACAGTTAGGTTGGTAGATATTTGTCTCCTTGCCCGATATCACAGTTAGGTGGTAGATAGACTAGTCTCCTTGCCAGATATCACAGTTAGGTTGGTAGATAGACTTGTCTCTTTGCTTGATATCACAATGAGGTTGAAAGATAGACTTGTCTCCTTGCCCGATATCATAATGAGGTTGGTAGATAGACTTGTCTCCTTGCCTGATATCATAATGAGGTTGAAAGATAGACTTGTCTCCTTGCCCGATATCACTGTGAGGTTGGTAGATGACTTGTCTCCTTGCCCGATATCACAATGAGGTTGGTAGATAGACTTGTCTCTTTGCCCGATATCACAGTGAGGTTGGTAGATAGACTTGTCTCTTTGCCCGATATCACAATGAGGTTGGTAGACAGACTTGCTGAGTGCTCCAGTCTCAGATACATACTTTAGAGGCATGAGCAAAAGCTGACGCTCAGAACACAACATCCATGCATGAATTCATATATTGCATTCTGTTATATGTGACATTTATTGCTGTGGTACCTATCCAAATGCTGTACAGCTGAGTACAAAGGTGATTATTGCTGTACTCTAGGTACTGGATTATGCGAATCAATGCATTGGCTGAAGCTGCAGACTGGGCAGAACTTGACAAGTTTTCTAAAGTCAAGAAAGCTCCAGTTGGTATGGAGGTAAGAGCTCCCCTTGTATCATTTTTGTGATTGTGTTCATAGAGAATTTCCTGCACAGTGAATCAAATTGTTTGATCTTATTGGCTGACTTCTGGACTGGATGACAGTGTGCAGTCAGGATAATCTGACAACTGACTAACTGATCTTGTTTAACGCAGCGTTTAATTTTCTGTTGTAACAGCCTCCTAGTCCTTCTTGACCAGGATTTCATTCAGACAAGGGCCGTCTTTACAATGAAGGTTGGCTGCAATGGATCTCCAACACGTTTCGCTTCTTATTTCTGGTGTACACATAGACATGCTGCAGTTAATCTCTCTTGATGTTTTTTTTTTCACTTGTATTGCGGCCTACTTACTACTGTCACCTTTTCTTTCTTGTGACGTTTTTATAATAGTGTGTATGTGTTTTGTTTTAAATACATATGGGAGCTGTTGTAGCACTGTGGCTGCTGGCATGCTTGCCCACTAGTCTGGTTATCTTGTGTTCAAACCCTCTTCAAGATGGGGATGTTTTCATGGACCTAAGAGAGCTCTCAGGTCGACTCAGCCTGAAGAAGTGTTCTGTAAAACAAAGGCAGCCGGCCTGGTGCTGACTGTGTCACCCACCTAGGCCGACTAGTCTAGACATGTGGGGCAGGCACCATGTACTAGGCTGACTAGTCTAGACATGTGGGGCAGGCACCATGTACTTGGCTGACTAGTCTAGACATGTGGGGCAGGCACCATGTACTTGGCTGACTAGTCTAGACATGTGGGGCAGACACCATGTACTTGGCCAACTAGTCTAGACATGTGGGGCAGACACCATGTACTAGGCTGACTAGTCTAGACATGTGGGGCAGACACCATGTACTAGGCTGACTAGTCTAGACATGTGGGGCAGGCACCATGTACTAGGCCGACTAGTCTAGACATGTGGGGCAGACACCATGTACTAGGCTGACTAGTCTAGACATGTGGGGCAGGCACCATGTACTAGGCCGACTAGTCTAGACATGTGGGGCAGGCACCATGTACTAGGCCGACTAGTCTAGACATGTGGGGCAGGCACCATGTACTAGGCTGACTAGTCTAGACATGTGGGGCAGACACCATGTACTAGGCTGACTAGTCTAGACATGTGGGGCAGGCACCATGTACTAGGCTGACTAGTCTAGACATGTGGGGCAGGCACCATGTACTTGGCTGACTAGTCTAGACATGTGGGGCAGACACCATGTACTAGGCTGACTAGTCTAGACATGTGGGGCAGACACCATGTACTAGGCTGACTAGTCTAGACATGTGGGGCAGACACCATGTACTAGGCTGACTAGTCTAGACATGTGGGGCAGACACCATGTACTAGGCCGACTAGTCTAGACATGTGGGGCAGGCACCATGTACTAGGCCGACTAGTCTAGACATGTGGGGCAGGCACCATGTACTAGGCTGACTAGTCTAGACATGTGGGGCAGGCACCATGTACTAGGCCGACTAGTCTAGACATGTGGGGCAGGCACCATGTACTAGGCTGACTAGTCTAGACATGTGGGGCAGACACCATGTACTAGGCTGACTAGTCTAGACATGTGGGGCAGACACCATGTACTAGGCTGACTAGTCTAGACATGTGGGGCAGGCACCATGTACTTGGCTGACTAGTCTAGACATGTGGGGCAGACACCATGTACTTGGCCAACTAGTCTAGACATGTGGGGCAGACACCATGTACTAGGCTGACTAGTCTAGACATGTGGGGCAGACACCATGTACTAGGCTGACTAGTCTAGACATGTGGGGCAGGCACCATGTACTAGGCTGACTAGTCTAGACATGTGGGGCAGACACCATGTACTAGGCTGACTAGTCTAGACATGTGGGGCAGACACCATGTACTAGGCTGACTAGTCTAGACATGTGGGGCAGGCACCATGTACTAGGCCGACTAGTCTAGACATGTGGGGCAGGCACCATGTACTTGGCCGACTAGTCTAGACATGTGGGGCAGACACCATGTACTAGGCTGGCTAGTCTAGACATGTGGGGCAGACACCATGTACTTGGCCGACTAGTCTAGACATGTGGGGCAGGCACCATGTACTTGGCCGACTAGTCTAGACATGTGGGGCAGGCACCATGTACTTGGCCGACTAGTCTAGACATGTGGGGCAGGCACCATGTACTTGGCCGACTAGTCTAGACATGTGGGGCAGACACCATGTACTAGGCTGGCTAGTCTAGACATGTGGGGCAGACACCATGTACTTGGCCGACTAGTCTAGACATGTGGGGCAGACACCATGTACTTGGCCGACTAGTCTAGACATGTGGGGCAGACACCATGTACTAGGCTGACTAGTCTAGACATGTGGGGCAGACACCATGTACTTGGCCGACTAGTCTAGACATGTGGGGCAGACACCATATACTTGGCTGACTAGTCTAGACATGTGGGGCAGACACCATATACTTGGCTGACTAGTCTAGACATGTGGGGCAGACACCATGTACTTGGCTGACTAGTCTAGACATGTGGGGCAGGCACCATGTACTAGGCCGACTAGTCTAGACATGTGGGGCAGACACCATGTACTTGGCTGACTAGTCTAGACATGTGGGGCAGACACCATGTACTTGGCTGACTAGTCTAGACATGTGGGGCAGACACCATGTACTTGGCTGACTAGTCTAGACATGTGGGGCAGACACCATGTACTTGGCCGACTAGTCTAGACATGTGGGGCAGACACCATGTACTTGGCCGACTAGTCTAGACATGTGGGGCAGACACCATGTACTTGGCCGACTAGTCTAGACATGTGGGGCAGACACCATGTACTTGGCCGACTAGTCTAGACATGTGGGGCAGACACCATGTACTTGGCCGACTAGTCTAGACGTGTGGGGCAGGCACCATGTACTTGCTGATGTGACCAGGGGTGCTTGACATTGATATAGCCAGAGTTGCTGCCAGGAGTGGGAACACTGTTGCTGTGGTCAGAGAGAGCATGAGTTGGGCACCACTGAGATTGGAACCAGCTGAGCTCTACTGAGAAAGACAGCAGCCATTGAAGCTGTACATTGTCCTGGTCGCATTATTCGGTTGATGGTGGCATATTTGAGAGGCATTGGGATAGAATTCTGTTAGAATAATGATTTGAGTGGTGCTAGTAAGAATTATGTGAGAATACTGGAATGTCTGGACTTAGCTCACACATTGAAGTTTGAACATCTGCACATTTCTCTGACTCATATAGACATTCGTTGATGGCTGCATGAAGCATCATAATCGGATGGAAGCCATGAAGTACCTCAGCAGAGTCACACCAGAACACAAAGTTCGATGTCTGGTCAAAGTTGGGTGAGTTACTTTCATACACAGCTGTCCAGCTCTGATAATTGGAATATCTGAATTTATTAACCAGAATATTTTCGTTATGGAATAACCTGGAAGCACATACACTGTTAACTACACACTGTTCTATATTTAGTTAAACACCCTTCATTCTGTGTTGAGTTTAACACCCTTCATTCTGTATTGAGTTTAACAACCTTAATTCTATATTTATTCAAAACACCCTCCATTCTGTTTTGAATTAAACACTCTCCATAATTTATTGAGTTAAACACCCTTCAGTTTATATTGAGCCAATCACCTGTAATTCTATATTTAATTAAGCACCCTTTATTCTGTATTGAGTTAAACGCCGTTAAGTCTATATTGAGTTAGAGACTTTTAATTCTATATTGAATCAAACACCCTTAATTCTATATTGAGTTAAACACCCACCATTCTGTATTAGGTTAAACACTCTTTATTTTATATTGAGTTAGACACCCTTCAGTCTATGTTGAGCCAAACACTCTTCAGTCTATGTTGAGTTAAACACCCTTCAGTCTGTATTGAGCTAAACACCCTTCATTCTGTATTGAGTTAAACACCCTTTGGACTGTATTGAATTAACACCCTTAAGTCTATATTGAGCCAAACACCCCTAATTCTTTATTGAGTTAAACACCCTCCATTCTATACTGATATCAAGAGCACTGTTTGACAATGTAAATGATAAGATATTTTTGGAGTTCACATTTACAGATCATTGAACAATTGGACATGTCTGGGGCATATGATTGAACATTGGACAATGTATAGAGGGGCGTATGATTGAATTTTTGGACAGTGCATGGAGAGATAGATCATTGAGCATTTGGACAGTGTATAGAGGGACAGATCCCCAACATGGCAGATAGGCATTTAAACCGTTAAGGTCTCTGGAGTGTTTACGCTTGTGGCTACGGTTAGCATTTGTATTTTCCTCATGTTGGACTGGTAGTGCATAGTTTCATCGACCTGCTACTGAGTGAGTGCTGGTGCGACACTGTGAGCTGTGAATTTCATGTGGAATGCTTTTACATCTGTCCGGGGTTGTTTGTAGCATGAACTGCATGTTCAGAACGATGGCGGCTGGATGTTGCTGAATTGACTGGTTTGCCTTTCGGTTCACGAGTGCATTTTCTCAGGAGACTCCTGGGAGTTGTCACTGGAGCTACAGAGTTCGTGCTTTGTGCGGCACTTTTGGTAGGTCTCCCTGCAGAAAGAGACCGAACCATATGGGATAAAACCTGGGTCAATGAAGTCTTTCTGGTGACTGCCGCTTCCATCGACGATGAAATGTATATTCCGTGGAGGACTCTTGTGTTGGCAATTTCTGACGACAGCATTATGCACAGTGTACCTGTGTGGGCTGTTGGTTTGCCAAGACTCCTGTCTTTTCCACTTTTCACATTGGGCAGTGAGGAGCATTTTTTATGATATTCACTGGCACAAGAACAGCATAATAGGGACGACCCGTCGCCATGAAGTTGGAGCTTTTTTCAAGATGGAATGCATACAAATAAAACACTGTCAACTGCAGTGAGTAAAAGAGTGTTGAAGTGCTGTATAGAACCTAACTACTGTATGCATGTGAAACATGGACAATCAGTAGATAAGCCGAGAAATATCTAGTGGCAGTGGATATGTCGTCTGAGGGAAATGCAAAAAATATCACGGGTGGACAACAAAATTAATGACACAGTCCTTCAAGAAACATGAAAATGTTACATTGATTAGAGAAACTAGATGTAGACTGTCCAGATTTTTGGGGAATTTTATGAGGGGGGGGGGGGGGAAGAGAGAGAGAGAGACAAACACACACCCACACCGCACGCACACACATGCATGTACACACACACTCTCTCTCTCTAGTAACAACTGTCAAAGCTGATGGGAAAAGAGCAAGAGGCAGACAAATCGATCAATACCTGGATGGCTTGGCCACATGGGATGATTGGGACAAGAATACAGAGCTGATCAAGGGATGATTGGGACATGAATACAGAGCTGATCATGGGACGATTGGGACATGAATACAGAGCTGATCATGGGATGATTGGGACATGAATACAGAGCTGATCATGGGATGATTGGGACATGAATACAGAGCTGATCATGGGATGATTGGGACATGAATACAGAGCTGATCATGGGACGATTGGGACATGAATACAGAGCTGATCATAGGATGATTGGGACATGAATACAGAGCTGATCATGGGATGATTGGGACATGAATACAGAGCTGATCATAGGATGATTGGGACATGAATACAGAGCTGATCAAGGGATGATTGGGACATGAATACAGAGCTGATCATGGGATGATTGGGACATGAATACAGAGCTGATCATAGGATGATTGGGACATGAATACAGAGCTGATCATGGGATGATTGGGACAAGAACACAGACCTGATCATGGGATGATTGGGACATGAATACAGAGCTGATCATAGGATGATTGGGACATGAACACAGACCTGATCATGGGATGATTGGGACAAGAACACAGACCTGATCATGGGATGATTGGGACAACAACACAGACCTGATCATGGGATGATTGGGACAAGAACACAGACCTGATCATGGGATGATTGGGACAAGAACACAGACCTGATCCAAGACTCCAATGATTGTGTAGGATGTCGAACCATCACCACCCACAGTTATTGACATGGCACTTGATGATGATGACGATAATAGTTGAACATTTACTATAAGATTTTGAAAATATTTTTAATTCTGTACCAATCATCCCATATATCCCTAATATGATCATATTTACATCTTCTGGTCATCAGTGAAGTATTTTATGTATTGCTTAATATCACTGCAGTTTGTTTCGAGAGGCAGCAGAAGCAGCCATTGAGAACAAAAGTGAGGATGACTTTGACTATGTAGTCTCGCGACTTGGCTTGGCAGAACGGCAAGTGGCAGATCAAGTGCGGACAATGAGGACACAGTTAGGAGCTAAAAAGTAATCACACCAGCATGGGAGAACTGGTACATGGAGAACAGAAACAAGGGAGAAGAGATACAAGGGAGAAGAAACACTGCTGTAGTTTCTGAAGTCAACATTGTGTATGGAAGCTGTGTGATTGTTCCATGCCAGGTATCAGCCATGATCCTGGTCTGTGCAGTCACAGTGAAACAAGTAAATCTGTAGCAACATTTCTGTCTTCAGGCTGTCTCTATTTCTGATGTATGTGTTTGTGTGAGAGTGTGAGAAGCTGGATACAAGTTTCTGAAACATGATTAGATTGACTTTCATTGTGACCTCATGGGCATGCATCGTACTTGACCTACGTCCAAGATGATGTTGTTATTTTGTTGTGCTTGTCCAAAGTTACAACGTACATTTTTTGTTTGCACTCGCTTGCTTTGAACTCAAGCGTAGTCCATACACACTATTTATAGTAGTGACGGACTGAATTTTGTGTGTGGACTTGCTTTCACTATTAACAGTGTCCCTCGCCATCAGGCGAACCCACATTTTAGTCCAGCTGTCCGGTGTAGGGGTTGAGCACCTTACCTCGGCCTCAGCACACCAGATGTTTAAGAACACACGTTCTTATCCATTCAACCATGCTGACCTGCTAAACGTACATTCTATGACTGAGAATTGTTGCTGGATGTACTCAATATTTCGGAACCTCCGGATAAATATGGTTTTTCTAATGATTTAAAAAAAAATTATTTTGTTGCATGAATTGTTGTGTTAAAATAATAAAACTGTTAGAAATGAAAGTAACAATTGTCTGGGGCTGAAACAAGTGTGCAGCACTAGAGGAGTCTACGGTGGAAGTGTCCTGGCAAGGACAGGCGGTCAGCATAACACTGACCACATCACCAGCGAAGTGCCAAGTGGTCTAATCACATGGCTCTGTACTATACATGTAGTAATCCTCATGGCATGAGAAGAACCCTTTTCTTGACTGAAAGAGTACAGACAACTGAAGGTGTGGCAATTTTATCAAAAAATAGATAATGTCATTTTCAATCCTTTTGAGTTATAATTGGGGTATATGCTGTCTGATATTATTTCAGATGATAGACGGTTTTGTTTGTTTATTCATGACTTTTGAGAAATTATGATAGTGCATATTTCATGCTGTAAATGTTATATATTCTTGCTATTTCTGCTTCTGTATTTACAACTTGACACTAACTTAAAATTGCTAGTGTGGTACCTGATGTGTACAGTCCCCTATGCAGGGATATTTCATCTTGTGATATATTGCTTAATCCTCCTACTTAGTATCTTGATCATGTTTTCTACTGTTTTAGGATGTCACATTGGTTCATGCATTGTATTTGTGAAGCAAGTATATTGTGGTCGTTGCTAGCAGTATATAACGGAATGAGTCCATGTATCGCTATCTTTAATGTACAGTGAAATTAGATGGTGCAGTTACAACTTCTTTCTGCATTGTTAACAAATTTAAATTAAAGTGTTTGTTATGTGAAATACTACCAGTTTTTTGTTGTATGTATGACACTGGTCATCATAAGTGTCCATAGCCTTCTGTTCCATGTGTTGCCAATCATTGCCATTATAAATTTCCTTGTCAAGATGTTTAGCTGTCCCACAATTTCTCTTTAGGTCTCCGCCTGTCTCTCTTCCACTCTAATCTTCTATTGAATTGGAAACAAATAGGTATATTTAGCTCCTGAGAGAAGATACGTGCTAAACACAAACACGTTGCACATACCTTACAAGGAGATCCATCGTATACCGGAATACAGGTGAAAATCCAAAATCAGAAACAATCAATAAATATATGATATTTTGCAGCTGACTCTTTCTCAAGACACATTTCTGAAAACAGGGCTCTATGCATGTGATGTCTTGCAGTTCATTTACAAGCTGTTCTTCTATACTCAAGTCCAGCTGTATACAACTGGGAGATGTTGATGTTGCCCTGAGTTTATTCTCAAGTCCAGCTTTATACATCTGGGAGATGTTGATGTTGCCCTGGATTTATTCTCAAGTCCAGCTGTATACAACTGGGAGATATTGATGTTACACTGGGTTTATTCTCAAGTCCAGCTGTATACAACTGGGAGATGTTGATGTTACACTGGGTTTATTCTCAAGTCCAGCTATATACAACTGGGAGATGTTGATGTTACACTGGGTTTATTCTCAAGTCCAGCTGTATACAACTAAGAGATGTTGATGTTGCCCTGGGTTTATTTTCAAGTCCTGCTGTATACAACTAAGAGATGTTGATGTTGCCCTGGGTTTATTCTCAAGTCCAGCTGTAAACAACTGGGAGATGTTGATGTTACACTGGGTTTATTCTCAAGTCCAGCTGTATACAACTGGGAGATGTTGATGTTGCCCTGGGTTTATTCTCAAGTCCAGCTGTATACAACTGGGAGATGTTGATGTTGCCCTGGGTTTATTCTCAAGTCCAGCTGTATACAACTGGGAGATGTTGATGTTGCCCTGGATTTATTCTCAAGTTCAGCTTTATACAACTGGGAGATGTTGATGTTGCCCTGGTGTGGCGAAACGCCAGTGGCCCATGTCCTCATGCCTTCTTTGATTTTGGGTAAACAGTGGGAAACAGCTTTCGGGAACCCTTAGTTCTCTTATTCGCTCAATCCCCAGGGAAGATAGTTCTCTTGGTTACTTTTACAACCAGTTCTTCTTAAGAGACCTATTAGAAGTCTGCCTTTTCTTCGGGAAAACCCGATAGGGCGCCTTGCACCAAATACGCACCAGTGCAACTTCTTGGGCAATTCATGTTCTTTCAACACCTATGTTTGGTATCTGCATCATGTCAATTTAATAATTTAAAGATTGGGACAGAAGTGCAGCATTCTACTGGTGAATGGAAAGGTAATAATTGGGTTTTAATTAGTCCTGCCAGACCTTGGATTGTGAATCTCTGTTGTCTCGACTGGTGAGACGAATTGGCGAAAAGCCGGTCATGCCCTATTGTTAGTGGGTTGTCAGTTGGCCAATCTAGCTAAGAGTCGTGTTCTTGGCATGGCATGGGAACGAATCGGAGGAATATATTTCCCCAAATGATGTTGCTGGTTCTTGGCAGCAGATGGGCGGGTGCTATCTTTTTTCTTACGGCCGGAACTCGGCATAGTATTGTCTGTAATTTTATATTATAAACACGACATATATACGGTATGCCGGAAGGAGGGGAGGGCTCCGGGGGGACGGGTTCCACCCATCTATCTTCTTGAGCCGGAAGAGGGTATCCACTGTGATATCTCTTTCATCTTTTAGCAGATGGGATGGCCAGGTGGACTGAATAGTTACTGGTCGATAAGATGAGATCAGGGATATAAATGGACCTCTGTTTCTCACTGAGAGAACCTGAACTCATCTAGATCTACGTGTTATGTGAGGCACTGCCGGTACATTGCGGCGACAGCTCAGACAAGAGCAGCGGCCGGAAGGGGTGGTTTCTTCTTTCCTATTCTTGCTAGGGATGGGGAACTAAACTGCAGGCCATACAGACCCACTACCATAATATTAGTTAAGGGGGGAAGCACACATAATTACGCACACAACACCACAAATGCTGTGTCGTGAGAAAGAGAGGGTTTGCAAGTGAGAGGGAAGCCGGGAAACGAATGTGCCCAGTAATAATAAAGGCAGGGTATGAGAGTGGAGAGTAAATCTTGTATGCAAGGAGTTCCTAGGATAGCCCACCGGACGTCTACAAGCTGAAGGTCTAATCAAACAGGAACGTGGCCAATCCAGGGGCTACCTGACATGTCAGGCCCATTCACTCGGGCCTCTTATCTACTTTATTGGGTAAGGAACATGTATGACAAATTTATTAACTGAGGCCCTATTGGTCCTCAGGATTGTGGTACTTGAGTCAGCCTAGTCGCTCACTATCTCTGTCATCTCCAGGGTCCTCCTGGAATTGAAAGGAGCAAAAGGGATCTGCAAAGCCACGAGAGAATCACCTTAAGACATTCTCAGGTGAACCATGGACTTTCAGGACGGCCACAGGCTAATGAATCCAATCAAGGAATCAATGTCCGATTAGTCCTGATCTAGTGGCATCCTTCAGTACCCGCTCAATACAAATCCCATCGTCAACTAAGAAGTGGTTGACCCTATGTTCCTGGCTGGACCTACACCTCATTCTCGGTCCTACCCATCCGTGTCAGTGACATTGAAAGACCCATACTCATTCCCCATTCAAGAACTGTTCCCATTATTTGAAATCATTCCCAACCTTGTGCCAAATGAACTTTGAACTGACTATGTAGAGAAGTCCTCGCAAACCAGTGGGCTTGGTTCTACAGCAACCTGTTGTTCGTACAACCGATCGGGAAAGAGGAAACTAACTAAGGACATAATCGGTGAGGCAGATGTCGACTGACGGGACTTTGTAGTACTCTTCGGTCTATGATGGAAAGCCATGAGGCTCTGTGCCAGAACTGAACTCTGTGTCCCTGTTTTGTCTGTAGTGAACTATCTGTTTTAACTGCCTTGATGTTATCCTGTGCTGTCCTTTAGTAAGTTATTAAAATTACTTTATAGTTTACTCTGACGATCGCCATGTTATCTATGGGTCAGCCAGAAAGGCACCGCAGGGAATAGGCCCCAAGGTCGAAAGAGAGAGTGCCAGTGAGTCCAGGGAACGGAGGAGGGTTGGCAAGCTAAGACTTATCCCAGCCAGAGCTAAATAATCTTATTGAAGCATTGTGACAGGGATAATTGAGACCCTCCACGTAGCTTGTTACACCTGGGTTTATTCTCAAGTCCAGCTGTATACAACTGGGAGATGTTGATGTTACACTGGGTTTATTCTCAAGTCCAGCTGTATACAACTTCGAGATGTTGATGTTATACTGGGTTTATTCTCAAGTCCAGCTGTATACAACTGGAAGATGTTGATGTTGCCCTGGGTTTATTCTCAAGTCCAGCTGTATACAACTGGGAGATGTTGATGTTGCCCTGGATTTATTCTCAGGTCCAGTGGTATACAACTAAGAGATGTTGATGTTGCCCTGGGTTTATTCTCAAGTCCAGCTGTATACAACTAAGAGATGTTGATGTTGCCCTGGGTTTATTCTCAAGTCCAGCTGTATACAACTAAGAGATGTTGATGTTGCCCTGGGTTTATTCTCAAGTCCAGCTGTATACAACTGGGAGATGTTGATGTTGCCCTGGGTTTATTCTCAAGTCCAGCTGTATACAACTGGGAGATGTTGATGTTACACTGGGTTTATTCTCAAGTCAAGCTGTATACAACTGGGAGATGTTGATGTTGCCCTGGGTTTATTCTCAAGTCCAGCTGTTTACAACTGGGAGATGTTGATGTTACACTGGGTTTATTCTCAAGTCCAGCTGTATACAACTGGGAGATGTTGATGTTGCTCTGGGTTTATTCTCAAGTCCAGCTGTATACAACTGGGAGATGTTGATGTTGCCCTGGGTTTATTCTCAAGTCCAGCTGTATACAACTGGGAGATGTTGATGTTACACTGGGTTTATTCTCAAGACCAGCTGTATACAACTGTGAGATGTTGATGTTGCTCTGGGTTTATTCTCAAGTCCAGCTGTATACAACTGGGAGATGTTGATGTTGCCCTGGGTTTATTCTCAAGTCCAGCTGTATACAACTGGGAGATGTTAATGTTGCCCTGGATTTATTCTCAAGTCCAGCTGTATACAACTGGGAGATGTTGATGTTACACTGGGTTTATTCTCAAGTCCAGCTGTATACAAATGGGAGATGTTGATGTTGCCCTGGGTCTATTCTCAAGTCCAGCTGTATACAACTGGGAGATGTTGATGTTGCCCTGGATTTATTCTCAAGTCCAGCTGTATACAACTGGGAGATGTTGATGTTGCCCTGGGTTTATTTTCAAGTCCAGCTGTATACAACTGGGAGATGTTGATGTTACACTGGGTTTATTCTCAAGTCCAGCTGTATACAACTGGGAGATGTTGATGTTGCCCTGGGTTTATTCTCAAGTCCAGCTGTATACAACTGGGAGATGATGTTGCCCTGGGTTTATTTTCAAGTCCAGCTGTATACAACTGGGAGATGTTGATGTTACACTGGGTTTATTCTCAAGTCCAGCTGTATACAACTGGGAGATGTTGATGTTGCCCTGGGTTTATTTTCAAATCCAGCTGTATACAACTGGGAGATGTTGATGTTGCCCTGGATTTATTCTCAAGTCCAGCTGTATATAACTGGGAGATGCTGATGTTGCCCTGAGTTTATTCTCAAGTCCAGCTGTATACAACTGAGAGATGTTGATGTTGCTCTGGGTTTATTCTCAAGTCCAGCTGTATACAAATGGGAGATGTTGATGTTGCCCTTGGTTTATTCTCAAGTCCAGCTGTATACAACTGGGAGATGCTGATGTTGCCCTGGGTTTATTCTCAAGTCCAGCTGTATACAACTGGGAGATGCTGATGTTGCCCTGGGTTTATTCTCAAGTCCAGCTGTTTACAACTGGGAGATGTTGATGTTACACTGGGTTTATTCTCAAGTCCAGCTGTATACAACTGGGAGATGTTGATGTTGCTCTGGGTTTATTCTCAAGTCCAGCTGTATACAACTGGGAGATGTTGATGTTGCCCTGGATTTATTCTCAAGTCCAGCTGTATATAACTGGGAGATGCTGATGTTGCCCTGAGTTTATTCTCAAGTCCAGCTGTATACAACTGGGAGATGTTGATGTTGCCCTGGGTTTATTCTCAAGTCCAGCTGTATACAACTGGGAGATGTTGATGTTACACTGGGTTTATTCTCAAGTCCAGCTGTATACAACTGGAAGATGTTGATGTTGCCCTGGTTTTATTCTCAAGTCCAGCTGTATACAACTGGGAGATGTTGATGTTGCCCTGGATTTATTCTCAGGTCCAGTGGTATACAACTAAGAGATGTTGATGTTGCCCTGGGTTTATTCTCAAGTCCAGCTGTATACAACTAAGAGATGTTGATGTTGCCCTGGGTTTATTCTCAAGTCCAGCTGTATACAACTAAGAGATGTTGATGTTGCCCTGGGTTTATTCTCAAGTCCAGCTGTATACAACTGGGAGATGTTGATGTTGCCCTGGGTTTATTCTCAAGTCCAGCTGTATACAACTGGGAGATGTTGATGTTACACTGGGTTTATTCTCAAGTCAAGCTGTATACAACTGGGAGATGTTGATGTTGCCCTGGGTTTATTCTCGTCCAGCTGTATACAACTGGGAGATGTTGATGTTGCCCTGGGTTTATTCTCAAGTCCAGCTGTATACAACTGGGAGATGTTGATGTTGCCCTGGGTTTATTCTCAAGTCCAGCTGTATACAACTGGGAGATGTTGATGTTGCCCTGGGTTTATTCTCAAGTCCAGCTGTATGCAACTGGGAGGTATTGATGTTGCCCTGGGTTTATTCTCAAGTCCAGCTGTATACAACTAAGAGATGTTGATGTTGCCCTGGGTTTATTCTCAAGTCCAGCTGTATACAACTGGGAGATGTTGATGTTGCCCTGGGTTTATTCTCAAGTCCAGCTGTATACAACTAAGAGATGTTGATGTTGCCCTGGGTTTATTCTCAAGTCCAGCTGTATACAACTGGGAGATGTTGATGTTACACTGGGTTTATTCTCAAGACCAGCTGTATACAACTGGGAGATGTTGATGTTACACTGGGTTTATTCTCAAGTCCAGCTGTATACAACTGGGAGATGTTGATGTTGCTCTGGGTTTATTCTCAAGTCCAGCTGTATACAACTGGGAGATGTTGATGTTGCCCTGGGTTTATTCTCAAGTCTAGCTGTATACAACTGGGAGATGTTGATGTTACACTGGGTTTATTCTCAAGACCAGCTGTATACAACTGTGAGATGTTGATGTTGCTCTGGGTTTATTCTCAAGTCCAGCTGTATACAACTGGGAGATGTTGATGTTGCCCTGGGTTTATTCTCAAGTCCAGCTGTATACAACTGGGAGATGTTAATGTTGCCCTGGATTTATTCTCAAGTCCAGCTGTATACAACTGGGAGATGTTGATGTTACACTGGGTTTATTCTCAAGTCCAGCTGTATACAAATGGGAGATGTTGATGTTGCCCTGGGTCTATTCTCAAGTCCAGCTGTATACAACTGGGAGATGTTGATGTTGCCCTGGATTTATTCTCAAGTCCAGCTGTATACAACTGGGAGATGTTGATGTTGCCCTGGGTTTATTTTCAAGTCCAGCTGTATACAACTGGGAGATGTTGATGTTACACTGGGTTTATTCTCAAGTCCAGCTGTATACAACTGGGAGATGTTGATGTTGCCCTGGGTTTATTCTCAAGTCCAGCTGTATACAACTGGGAGATGATGTTGCCCTGGGTTTATTTTCAAGTCCAGCTGTATACAACTGGGAGATGTTGATGTTACACTGGGTTTATTCTCAAGTCCAGCTGTATACAACTGGGAGATGTTGATGTTGCCCTGGGTTTATTTTCAAATCCAGCTGTATACAACTGGGAGATGTTGATGTTGCCCTGGATTTATTCTCAAGTCCAGCTGTATATAACTGGGAGATGCTGATGTTGCCCTGAGTTTATTCTCAAGTCCAGCTGTATACAACTGAGAGATGTTGATGTTGCTCTGGGTTTATTCTCAAGTCCAGCTGTATACAAATGGGAGATGTTGATGTTGCCCTTGGTTTATTCTCAAGTCCAGCTGTATACAACTGGGAGATGCTGATGTTGCCCTGGGTTTATTCTCAAGTCCAGCTGTATACAACTGGGAGATGCTGATGTTGCCCTGGGTTTATTCTCAAGTCCAGCTGTTTACAACTGGGAGATGTTGATGTTACACTGGGTTTATTCTCAAGTCCAGCTGTATACAACTGGGAGATGTTGATGTTGCTCTGGGTTTATTCTCAAGTCCAGCTGTATACAACTGGGAGATGTTGATGTTGCCCTGGATTTATTCTCAAGTCCAGCTGTATATAACTGGGAGATGCTGATGTTGCCCTGAGTTTATTCTCAAGTCCAGCTGTATACAACTGGGAGATGTTGATGTTGCCCTGGGTTTATTCTCAAGTCCAGCTGTATACAACTGGGAGATGTTGATGTTACACTGGGTTTATTCTCAAGTCCAGCTGTATACAACTGGAAGATGTTGATGTTGCCCTGGTTTTATTCTCAAGTCCAGCTGTATACAACTGGGAGATGTTGATGTTGCCCTGGATTTATTCTCAGGTCCAGTGGTATACAACTAAGAGATGTTGATGTTGCCCTGGGTTTATTCTCAAGTCCAGCTGTATACAACTAAGAGATGTTGATGTTGCCCTGGGTTTATTCTCAAGTCCAGCTGTATACAACTGGGAGATGTTGATGTTACACTGGGTTTATTCTCAAGTCAAGCTGTATACAACTGGGAGATGTTGATGTTGCCCTGGGTTTATTCTCGTCCAGCTGTATACAACTGGGAGATGTTGATGTTGCCCTGGGTTTATTCTCAAGTCCAGCTGTATACAACTGGGAGATGTTGATGTTGCCCTGGGTTTATTCTCAAGTCCAGCTGTATACAACTGGGAGATGTTGATGTTGCCCTGGGTTTATTCTCAAGTCCAGCTGTATGCAACTGGGAGGTATTGATGTTGCCCTGGGTTTATTCTCAAGTCCAGCTGTATACAACTAAGAGATGTTGATGTTGCCCTGGGTTTATTCTCAAGTCCAGCTGTATACAACTGGGAGATGTTGATGTTGCCCTGGGTTTATTCTCAAGTCCAGCTGTATACAACTAAGAGATGTTGATGTTGCCCTGGGTTTATTCTCAAGTCCAGCTGTATACAACTGGGAGATGTTGATGTTGCCCTGGGTCTATTCTCAAGTCCAGCTGTATACAACTGGGAGATGTTGATGTTGCCCTGGGTTTATTCTCAAGTCCAGCTGTATACAACTGGGAGATGTTGATGTTGCCCTGGGTTTATTCTCAAGTCCAGCTGTATACAACTGGGAGATGTTGATGTTGCCCTGGGTTTATTCTCAAGTCCAGCTGTATACAAATGGGAGATGTTGATGTTGCCCTTGGTTTCTTCTCAAGTCCAGCTGTATACAACTGGGAGATGCTGATGTTGCCCTGGGTTTATTCTCAAGTCCAGCTGTATACAACTGGGAGATGTTGATGTTGCCCTGGATTTATTCTCAAGTCCAGCTGTATATAACTGGGAGATGCTGATGTTGCCCTGAGTTTATTCTCAAGTCCAGCTGTATACAACTGGGAGATGTTGATGTTACACTGGGTTTATTCTCAAGTCCAGCTGTATACAACTGGGAGATGTTGATGTTGCTCTGGGTTTATTCTCAAGTCCAGCTGTATACAACTGGGAGATGTTGATGTTGCCCTGGATTTATTCTCAAGTCCAGCTGTATATAACTGGGAGATGCTGATGTTGCCCTGAGTTTATTCTCAAGTCCAGCTGTATACAACTGGGAGATGTTGATGTTGCCCTGGGTTTATTCTCAAGTCCAGCTATATACAACTGGGAGATGTTGATGTTACACTGGGTTTATTCTCAAGTCCAGCTGTATACAACTGGGAGATGTTGATGTTGCTCTGGGTTTATTCTCAAGTCCAGCTGTATACAACTGGAAGATGTTGATGTTGCCCTGGGTTTATTCTCAAGTCCAGCTGTATACAACTGGGAGATGTTAATGTTGCCCTGGATTTATTCTCAAGTCCAGCTGTATACAACTGGGAGATGTTGATGTTACACTGGGTTTATTCTCAAGTCCAGCTGTATACAAATGGGAGATGTTGATGTTGCCCTGGGTCTATTCTCAAGTCCAGCTGTATACAACTGGGAGATGTTGATGTTGCCCTGGATTTATTCTCAAGTCCAGCTGTATACAACTGCGAGATGTTGATGTTGCCCTGGGTTTATTTTCAAGTCCAGCTGTATACAACTGGGAGATGTTGATGTTACACTGGGTTTATTCTCAAGTCCAGCTGTATACAACTGGGAGATGTTGATGTTGCCCTGGGTTTATTCTCGTCCAGCTGTATACAACTGGGAGATGTTGATGTTGCCCTGGGTTTATTCTCAAGTCCAGCTGTATACAACTGGGAGATGTTGATGTTGCCCTGGGTTTATTCTCAAGTCCAGCTGTATATAACTGGGAGATGCTGATGTTGCCCTGGGTTTATTCTCAAGTCCAGCTGTATACAACTAAGAGATGTTGATGTTGCCCTGGGTTTATTCTCAAGTCCAGCTGTATACAACTGGGAGATGTTGATGTTGCCCTGGGTTTATTCTCAAGTCCAGCTGTATACAACTGGGAGATGTTGATGTTGCCCTGGGTTTATTCTCAAGTCCAGCTGTATATAACTGGGAGATGCTGATGTTGCCCTGGGTTTATTCTCAAGTCCAGCTGTATACAACTAAGAGATGTTGATGTTGCCCTGGGTTTATTCTCAAGTCCAGCTGTATACAACTGGGAGATGTTGATGTTGCCCTGGATTTATTCTCAAGTCCAGCTGTATATAACTGGGAGATGCTGATGTTGCCCTGAGTTTATTCTCAAGTCCAGCTGTATACAACTGGGAGATGTTGATGTTGCCCTGGGTTTATTCTCAAGTCCAGCTGTATACAACT
This sequence comes from Cepaea hortensis, assembly GCA_963921405.1. NCBI lineage: Eukaryota > Metazoa > Mollusca > Gastropoda > Stylommatophora > Helicidae > Cepaea > Cepaea hortensis. The sequence continues at coordinate 52,156,564 of OY992897.1, forward strand.
GGGAGATGTTGATGTTACACTGGGTTTATTCTCAAGTCCAGCTGTATACAACTGGGAGATGTTGATGTTTCTCTGGGTTTATTCTCAAGTCCAGCTGTATACAACTGGGAGATGTTGATGTTGCCCTGGGTTTATTCTCAAGTCCAGCTGTATACAAATGGGAGATGTTGATGTTGCCCTTGGTTTATTCTCAAGTCCAGCTGTATACAACTGGGAGATGCTGATGTTGCCCTGGGTTTATTCTCAAGTCCAGCTGTATACAACTGGGAGATGCTGATGTTGCCCTGGGTTTATTCTCAAGTCCAGCTGTATACAACTGGGAGATGTTGATGTTACACTGGGTTTATTCTCAAGTCCAGCTGTATACAACTGGGAGATGTTGATGTTGCTCTGGGTTTATTCTCAAGTCCAGCTGTATACAACTGGGAGATGTTGATGTTGCCCTGGGTTTATTCTCAAGTCCAGCTGTATACAACTGGGAGATGTTAATGTTGCCATGGATTTATTCTCAAGTCCAGCTGTATACAACTGGGAGATGTTGATGTTACACTGGGTTTATTCTCAAGTCCAGCTGTATACAAATGGGAGATGTTGATGTTGCCCTGGGTCTATTCTCAAGTCCAGCTGTATACAACTGGGAGATGTTGATGTTGCCCTGGATTTATTCTCAAGTCCAGCTGTATACAACTCGTTGTTCACATGAAACAGGAGCTGGACTTCCATGTGCTGGTCCAAATTGGAAATACTAGAGGACACTCGGATGCATCCGTGGCTACAACACCAGGAGAAATTGTTGTCGTGGACATATTTACAATACTAGGAGAAGTTGTTGCCATGGACATATTTACAACACCAGGAGAAGTTGTTGCCATGGACATATTTACAACACCAGGAGAAGTTCTTGTCATGGACATATTCGCAACACCAGGAGAAGTTGTTGTCATGGACATATTTGCAACACAAGAAGTTTTTGTCGTGGACATATTTGCAACATTAGAAGTTGTTGTCCTGGACATATTTGCAACACCAGGAGAAGTTGTTGTCATGGACATATTTGCAAAGGAGAAGCTGCATGCTAGAAGGCATTGTATGTCGATCATGTCTGTATGTAGATCATGTCTGTATGTGGATCATGTCTGTATGTGCATCATGTCTGTATGTGAATCATGTCTATCTATGGAGCATGCCTATATGTGAATCAGGACTGTATGTGGATCATGTCTGTATGTAGATCATGTCTGTATGTGGATCATGTCTGTATGTGCATCATGTCTGTATGTGAATCATGTCTATCTATGGAGCATGCCTATATGTGAATCAGGACTGTATGTGGATCATATCTGTATGTGGATCATTCCTGTATGTAGAGTGTTCCTGTATATGGATCCTGCCTGTATGTGGATCATGTTTGTATGTGGATCATGTTTGTATGTACAATGTGCCTGTGTGTTGATAATATCTGTACGTGGGGTACCAGTATGGGGTACACATAGGGAGATGGGATATTAATAACTTAGAAATGTGTGTGACCAGATGGAAAGGGGCAGAAATGATAACATCTGAGGACTACACATTATCCATATTGTGGGAGAGGAACAACAAAGAAGTGTTACACTTACTATGGATCTGGATAGATTACAATCTACTAAAGGATATTCAACAGTGTCAGACAGAGTGTAGATGGTAAAGTTAACTGGCAGACCTTTTGATATGAACAAGATCTTCTTCATTTACTAGATGCAGTTATTGTACACACTGAACAAATAAGGCTAGAAGTTAATTGTAAGAAAACAGATTATAGTCATCTCCAAGAAAAAAGAAATACCATAAAGTAACATCCAAGTAAATGGCAAAATTATTCAACTAGTGAAACGGTACAACTATCTCAAAATGGTCACAACATGTGATGGAAAATGCCTTGTAGAGATTAGAACAAATAGCAAAGGTAGCCTCTGCAAGATGGAAAACATACTGACTAACAAAAGCTGTCAATTGCAGTGAGGAAAAAGTGTTGAAGTGCTACATAGAACCATACTCATGTATGCTTGTGAAACATGAGCAATAAGTAATAAGCTTATAAACATCTAACGGCAGTGGACATGTGGTTTGTGAGGAAAATGCAAAGAATACCAAGGGCAGGCAGAAACACTATGAGAAAATTCTACAAGAAACAAATGAATACCTTAAACTGATTAGAGAAATTAGACGCAGACTGTCAAGATTTTTGGGCACACTAAGAGGAGACTTAAACTAGAAAACTTATTGACAACTGGCAAAATTGATGGGAAACAGGGAAGGCACATAAATAAATACATGGATGGCTGGCCACATGGCATAGTCAAGAGCTGATCCAAGATTTTGGGCAATTGTACAAGATCACAAACCATGATGTTCATGGTGATCGGCATGATGATTGTAAGCTGGATCACCCTGGCTTATGTTGATTGACATGGCACTTTATGATGATTGTAAGCTGGGTCACCCTGGCTCATGGTGATTGACATGGAACTTTATGATGATTGTAAGCTGAGTCACCCTGGCTCATGGTGATCGGCATGGAACTTTATGATGATTGTAAGCTGAGTCACCCTGGCTCATGGTGATCGACATGGCACTTTATGATGATTGTAAGCTGGGTCACCCTGGCTCATGGTGATCGACGTGGAACTTTATGATGATCTTAAGCTGGGTCACCCTGGCTCATGGTGATCGACATGGAACTTTATGATGATCTTAAGCTGAGTCACCCTGGCTCATGGTGATCGACATGGAACTTTATGATGATGATTGTAAGCTGGGTCACCCTGGCTCATGGTGATCAACATGGAACTTTATGATGATCGTAAGCTGGGTCACCCTGGCTCATGGTGATCGACATGGCACTTTATGATGATGATTCATCTGGGTCATCCTGGCAGTCCCGATTGACTGTTTACAAATGCTCATTCGAGGGGGGATTTAAACACATGCCCACTGGGCAAACAGGCAAGCACAACTGTGTGCTCTCTCAGAAACACAACAAATAATATTGATGGCAATGTTTGTCGCATTGTGCTTCAAATGATATGTATTTATTTCATATTGGGTAGACAACCATTGTTTAGGAATATTTCTGCCACGTAAGTCATGTGCAGAATAAAACCAAGATTTTCTTTGAAAGATTCCTTTCTCATTCTTCATTAGTTTTTACAATTACATCAATACAGTACAACAATATATACATATTTAAAATATGACATCATATGTTTATTTAGAACACTTCTCAAGATATGTAATATACATTTAGGAAACATACTACATGATATATTGGATGTTGTAACATCTTCACATATTTGTGCTTACATGTTGACATGACCTCCTAGTGTGTCAACATGGTAGCAGTTGTGTGGCTTGGGTCAGACAAAACAAGGGAAACAGTTGTATCCTGTGTACATGTACTTGTTCCCACAAACGGCACAGTCATGTGACCTGAACACATGAATGGCAACAGACTATGTCAGATTATGGCTTGCACATGTGACAGTTGTTATGTGAAGTATGTGGATGACATGTACTAGGTTACCTTCCACATTCTTAGCATTTGATCAGCTGTGTAGGTCAAACATGTGTCTGCAGAAATAAACTGTGCCAGTCAAACATGTGTCTGCAGAAATAAACTGTGTCGGTCAAACATGTGTCTGCAGAAATAAACTGTGCCAGTCAAACATGTGTCTGCAGAAATAAACTGTGCGGTCAAACATGTGTCTGCAGAAATAAACTGTGTCGGTCAAACATGTGTCTGCAGAAATAAACTGTGTCAGTCAAACATGTGTCTGCAGAAATAAACTCTGTCAGTCAAACATGTGTCTGCAGAAATAAACTGTGTCGGTCAAACATGTGTCTGCAGAAATAAACTGTGTCGGTCAAACATGTGTCTGCAGAAATAAACTCTGTCAGTCAAACATGTGACTGCAGAAATAAACTCTGTTAGTCAAACATGTGTCTGCAGAAATAAATTGTCATAGTCAGTTATATATATATATATATATATATATATATATATATATATATATATATATATATATATATATATATATATATATATGTATATATATATATATATATATATTTTTTTTCATTTTTTAATCGAATATCCTTTACAGGACATCGCTGTCAACAGCAGCATCTTTCAGCTGTCTGTTGATTTCTTGGCAAGATTACGCTCAGTAGTTTGCCATTGCTTTCTGAGCGGCCGGCTCAATTATCCCGCAAGTCACTAGCGGGGGACGAACCGCTCCCAGTTCTCGCCCGCTACGAGACTCTGCGTGATAAACGGGATTACGGAGAAAGTGTTGTAACCCCTCGGCCAGAGAGACCGGTATATCTGTCTGTCTGTCCGTATGTTATTTAAGCGTTCGCGAACAGTCCATCCAATTGAGATGAAATTTTCTACACGTATTCTTATCATGTCTGTGCAGCCAACTGTCATAGTTTGTTAGTTTACAAACAGCTATTTACGTAATAAAATTAAATTTTGTTATTACATTATAATTTATATATAGTGAGGAGACTTAACTTAAGAAAAGTTATATCAAATGACATAACTTTTAGTTACATTGCTATATATTTTATATATAATTGTTGCATTGTTATCAAAGCTTTATAAAATGTTTGTCTACAGTTATTTACAGGTATATGCGTTATAATATATAATGATAAAGTCTTTAAGGCATTTTTAAAGTTTTCATAAAAATAATACACCTATTTTAAATACATGAAAATTGTTTAACTCATCTTTTTATTTATCTTTGACATCTACACAGTCATCCCAGCATTTATTGGGTTTTCGTGATATCTTGGTAAGTTTACGTTTAGTAGTTTCAGAGAAATTAGATGTAGACAGTCAAAATGTTTTGGACATGTTATGAGAAGAAATGTACTGGAGAACTTAGTGACAGCTGGCAGACCAAGAGGAAGACCGAGAGGAAAAAATATCTGGATGGCTTGGCCACATGGCATGGACGAGACAGGAACACTGAGCTGATCCACGACTCTGGTGATCGAGTGAAATGGCAAGTCATGACCGCCCACGCTTTCCGGCATGGCATATGATTGATTGATTGAGTTTCAGATTGCCCTATTTAGTTATTGGGATAAAGATTGTTTTCTTCCAATCTGTTCGCCATATTTCCGGGAATTGGAACGGGAGCTTTTATGACTACTAATATGAATTAAATGAGACGCTCCCCAACAGGGACTGGGCGAAGCCGGGCCGGGTCGTCTTTTTTGGGAACGGGAACGGGAGCAGGGGTCGAATATTTACGGGAACGGGAACGGGAGCTTATATGACAACTAATATGAATTAAATGAGACGCTCCCCATGATTTATAGATAGAGTTCATACTCTTGTGATCTGAATAGACTTTATTGTGACTATAAATGAATACATTATATAAAAGTAACAAAGGTTATATATGTATTTTAGGTAAGCAGGTGATTGGTGTGCAAGTGATCTGTAACAGAAACAGTATTTGACCAGATTAGTGTGCAAATGATCTGTAACAGAGGGGTAACAATATTTGACCAGATTAGTGTGCAGGTGATCTATGACAGAAACAAATATTTGACCAGATTATTGTGCAGGTGATCTGTGATAGAAACAAACATTTGACCAGATTAGTGTGCAGGTGATCTGTGACAGAAACAAATATTTGACCAGATTAGTGTGCAGGTGATCTGTGACAGAAACAAATATTTGACCAGATTAGTGTGCAGGTGATCTGTGACAGAAACAAATATTTGACCAGATTAGTGTGCAGGTAATCTGTGACAGAAACAAATATTTGACCAGATTAGTGTGCAGGTGATCTGTGACAGAAACAAATATTTGACCAGATTAATGTGCAGGTGATCTGTGACCGAAATAAATATATGACCAGATTAGTGTGCAGGTGATCTGTGACAGAAATAAATATGTGACACATATGTGACCAGCACATTCTGTAGTCATGTAACATATATGTGTGTGATGTAGTTAACTGAAAACATACATTTGTAACAGAACCAGTTGATATTAGAGATACCTTGTAGTAACACTGACACTCTTCCGTTAGCATGTTCATATACGTACATACGAGTGCCACCAGGTTTGATGTAAAAATGGACAATGATATTGATGATATGTACATATGTATGTGTACATGTATGTGGAACTGTTGCATTTCTATATGATGTCTATGTTTACAGCTTGTTCCTATATTGTAACTATAAGGGGCGTTCATTTGAAATCCGTTTGTGCTGCACCGCACGTAATTGCATACGTTGAACATGATCATGTCATAGTCATGTGATAAGTACTGACCAATGAATAAAAGAGCAAGTGCTTATCGTCCCATGATGCATAGGTTCTGTTTTTGACCGTTGAGAAAATGGCCGGGTTGATCCAAAATCCGTCCAAAGAAGCTCAAAGAACAGTGATTCAGTTTCTTTCATTTGAAGGATGTCAACCAGTGGACATTCATCGAAGAATGCAGGCAGCATACGGTAACAAATGTGTGTAGAAGACAACAGTGACAGTCTGGGCACGAATGTTTTGGAAAAGACGTCAGTTCATGACAGATCTTCAACGGCCGGGTCAAGCGCATATTGTTGCAACAGAAAAAACCATCACCAAAATTGTTACAGCAGTACAGATGATCCGATGTCGAAGCATACGTTCGCTAGCGAAAGAATTTGATGTATTAATTTGGACAATTCAAAAGGTCGTTCGTAAGAAACTGCAATATCGGGACGTGTGTTCAGAGTATGTACCACGGATGTTGACTGACCACCAAAAAGAGGAAGGCATAGGATGGTGTTTGAACCACTTGCTGCGTTACAGAGTGGAGGGTGATGCATTTCTCTTCCGTATAGTGGCAGGCGATGAATCATGGTGTCACCACTTTGAGCCGAGCAGCAAAAGAGAGAGCATGCAATGGAAGCATGCTGGATCACCAAAAGCCAAAAAATTCAAGTTACAGGTTTCCGCTGGTAAGGTTATGCTGAGCACATTTTTTTACCATGAAGGACTATTGTTGGCCGACTTAAAGAACCTGGTGTCAACATCAACTCTACCCACTACTTGCTACTAGACAAGCTACTGCTTACAAGTTACTACTACAAGTTACTACTAGACAAGCTGCAAAAAGCCATCAAGAGTAATCGACCCAGGATGCTTTCTCGCGGTGCGATTTTGTTGAACGATAATGCACGAACGAATTTCGCAAAGATTGTGCAGGAAGCATTAGCAAGGAAGAAGTGGGAAATTCTACAACATCCAGCCTATAGTCCTGATTTGTCACCATGTGATTTTCATTTGTTCGAACCTCTTTAAAAAAGCTCTCAAGGGACAACGATTTCACACAGATGCAGACGTAATGAACGAGGCAAACACATGGTTCAGTGAGCAACCACAATCCTTTTTTTGCGGATGGCAAAGAATGAGATGCTTGCCTGAATGCCTACGGCGACTTCTTCTGACCAACCCATGGTGCATAATTCATTCAAAATGAATGCTTTGCTTAATTCTACCACACCTGTTAATGTTTCTTTCATGCTTTTGTAATAAAGCCATTGGAACGGGTTTCAAATGAAAGTCCCTAATACATACACAAGTGAACTCTGTCAAAGAGGCTTCAGTCACCCCATATTCTCTGTACAGATGATTGCTATGTTGTCAGTATGAGTATCTGAGTTGTCAGTATGAGTATCTGAGTTGTCAGTATGAGTATCTGAGTTGTCAGTATGAGTATCTGAGTTGTCAGTATGAGTATCTGAGTTCTCAGTGTGAGTATCTGAGTTGTCAGTGTGAGTATCTGAGTTGTCAGTATTTGGCACGAGCAACTGAGACAACTGTTGATATTGTCAGCCATCAGGGGTCAAGGGTCCCCAACAGCATACCTTTAACTGATTCAGTGCCATGAGATGATTAATCATCTTAAATGACTTTGCGTATCTGTCAAGGGCTTATATATCACCAGAAAATTGCCATTACATTGTAATACAACATGTATGCTACCATATTAACCATTTCTCAATCATAACTGTGACACACGCCCTGCTTCCTATTTTCCGGCATCCATTTTTGTTTGGTCCACACCTACTTTTTATGTGGCACTGAATCAGATTCTACATGCATGGACAGATTATGTGAAAACCTTTATAATGATTACAGAGACGAACAGTATGATATTAGATTTAATAATGAAGGGCCGCCAATTTTGAAGATGGAGGTTCAAAATGTTCTTAAGCATATGAAAGCTGGCAAGGCCCCCGGTGCAGATAACATCACAACAGAAATGATTAAAGCTTTAGAAGAATTTAGACTAGATCAAGTCACCAGACTGCTGAACACATTATATGATACTGAAGATATACCTCCTGAATTATGTAACTCTGTATTTATTGCAATCCCAAAGAAATCAGGAACCTTGGAATGTGATCAACATAGAACATATAGAATAATGAGCCACATCACAAAGATTTTGCTACGAATTATCATGCAAAGAATGAGGAAGAAAATACAACCTGAAATAGGGGAAGAACAATGTGGGTTTGTAGAAGAAAAGGGTACAGTAAATGTTGTGTATATGCTGCGAATAGTTATTGAACGTGCTATAGAAGTAAACAAGGATATTGTCATGAAACCACGATAATCCCGATAGATGATGAAACAACAGAAGCAGGCTATATTCGAACTTACAAACTGTTTGCAACTAGAGGCCACATTCCCGTCACATCAAAAGCGCCGCTGGTCTATGATGATTCCGCGGAGACACGGGAAAAGAATTTCCCCGTGGCCTTAAAGCAGACTCAAGATGAAAGGGAAAAACGCCGCCATGATTTGGTTGCCACATGTTGTTGACAGGAGAATGACGTCACGAGGTCAATCCCGGAATATATAAAAACAAGCTTGTTGTCGGGAGTGCACAATAAAGTTAACCTAGGCTCAAGTGTTGAATAGCTCAGTGCTCGTAGTGAAAAGAATCCCGCATGTTTACTTTCAGTATTTGAGAATAAAACATGTGTCCTTCATGGCATTTTGGAGATTCAATTCGGACTGTGAGCTAGGAATTAATAGGGTTCCCTTCGGGTTTTCAAAGAACAGATGCTGAATTGTTTGTATCATGGAGAACTTGGTACGAGGAAATCTGTTCAGTGGCCTGTGCATTTGGCCCATGAGAAAAGGGTTTATGATGTCACACCACGGGTGTAAGAACAATATCGTGTTTGATTATTTATGATGTCACACCACGCGTGTAAGTACAATATCGTGTTTGATTATTTATGATGTCACACCACGCGTGTAAGTACAATATCGTGTTTGATTATCACAATACAAGTGAACTAACATTAAAGTGTTGAGTATCACACTGCAAGTGACATCACATTAGAGTTGAGTATCACACTACAAGTGACATAACATTATAGTGTTGTAACATTTTCACACCACGAGTGAAATATTAATAAGAATAAATCCAAAGAACGAGAACAGTGTAACAGTGCAAACGGTAGGACTTGTAAGGATGAGTCATTTATTCCAAGGTACCGTGTTACTTGGTTTCAGTAGGCAGGGAAGGTTTATGGTTCGGAACCATGTAGAAATTTATTAACAGGGTGTATGATCACTGCCAGATCATTATCGGACTAAATTCGTGATTGGTGATCAGGTATCTGGCTTATCAAAAGGGGCTACCGGAGACAGTCAACATCGCACAAGAGGGACACGGCGTGTGGTGAGGTTTTTGTTTACTGACCCGTGATGATGTCGTGTAACTCTTACAATGATGATCTGAATGTGATCCGGAGCTTCGTGGTCTAATGTCTACATATACACCTAGAATATGCGAACACACATTCTACATACACACACATATATATATATATATATATATATATATATATATATATATATATATATATATATATATATATATATATATATATATATATATCACACACACACACACTCCTCTCTCTCTCTCTCTCTCTCTCTCTCTCTCTCTCTCTCTCTCTCTCTCTCTCTCTCTCTCTCTCTTTCTTTTTCTTTCTTTCTTCTCCCACGTATACTCTTAGCTTGAATAAATTTCTTGTATTTATTTGTTGAGGCTAGAGTTGTCAAGTATTTTATGTTGGGGAAGATTGAGAGGGGGCATGATCCAGGGGTGAGCAAGAGAGAAGAAGGTGTCCTTGGGCTGAGGGAGTGTTGTGGACGGAGTCTGGTGGATATCTCCAGAATAGTGATATTGAAACTAGGAAAAAAATGTGGGTGTTGATTCCCCTCACTCCAGGGACGACACTATAGAAGTAATATCTCTCAAGACACTATAGTAGAGAGACTTATATTCACGACAGATATACATCTTTGCTTTATTGACTACACAAAGGCTTTTGATAGAGTTAGACATGTCAACATGGTGGATATGCTTGCAGATCTACAAATTGATGGGAAAGACATTAGACTTATAAAAAAAAACATATATTGGAAACAACAAGCTGCCATAGGGATTGATAATGAAGTGGGACAATATCAACCTATTAAGAGAGGTGTTAGGCAGGGATGTGTAATCTCTCCAGATCTTTTTTCCCTATACAGTGAAAATATTTTCAGTATTGTAGAAGATATAAATGGAATCAGCATTGGAGGACGAAACATCAATAACATTAGAATGCAGATGATACAATTTTATTGCAGACAATGCACAAGATCTACAACAATTAGTAGACACAGTTGTTGTACACAGTGAGCAGCTGGGGTTGGAATTAAATTGTAAGAAAACACAGGTTATGGTTGTCACTAGGAAGAACGAAGTACCACAATGTAATATACAGGTAAATGGGAATATTCTTCAAGTATCTCGGAACAGTCATAACATCTGATGGGAGATGCCTTGAAGAGATTAGAACAAGAATCGCCATGGCGAAAGTAGCCTTTAGCAAGATGAAAAACATTCTGACCAATTAAAAGATGTCAATTGAAACGAGAAAAAGAGTGTTGAGGGGATATATAGAGCCTGTTCTTTTGTATGGATGTGAAACCTGGACAATGTGCAGTCAAGCTGAAAAACATCTGATGGCTGCAGAAATGTGGTTTCTGAGGAAAATGCAAAGAATACCATGGACAGACAGAAAAACCAATGACCAAGTACTACAGGAGACAAATGAAAATCGTAAATTGATTAGAGAAATTAGACGTAGACAGTCACAATTTTTTGGACATGTTATGAGAAGAAATGGAGAACTTAGTGACAATTGGCAAAATCGAAGGGAACAGACCAAGAGGAAGACCGAGAGGAAAATACTTGGATGGCTTGGCCACATGGCATGGACGAGACAGGAACACTAAGCTGATCCACGACGCTGGTGATCGAGTGAAATGGCGAGTCATGACCGCCCACGCTTTCCGGCATGGCACATGATTGATTGATTGATTGAATCAGTTAAAGGGAAGTAAGTGCTGGAGAGCCTAGCATTTTGAATGGGGTGACAATTCCTCCTTGTTGAGTTATTTTGTCACATATTATCAACACTGCTGATTTCACCACTCACACATAAACTCTTCAATGGCAGGAGGCTTCTATGTAGGGCTCATATTTCCCAGCGTTGACGTGAATCACTACTTGCTCAATGTTTTGCATCATTTTGCCTGGGCTGTATGCTTTAAATATCACGGTGTTACCACTTATAAAGTCAGTTTATTTTAGAGAGCCATGTTGATAATGAACCTTGAATCTATATCAGCATATGAAAACTCAGAGGGACAAATCCTGCAGCTGAGCCTCACGCCCATCAAGAGTCGAGCATGTTTTGTGCCATGAACTGAGTTACTCTGTTACGCTGACATGTACAAACTAGATGTATCGGACAAGGTGAATGCATTTACCATCTGAATAAACAAAGCAATAAAATAAAGAGGGTGGCCCGTCTGGGGTGATTCAACTGAAGGCTAAATAAAACCATGTCTAGAATAACAATCCACACTCAGGGAGTGCTACCTTGTAGAGAAAGTTGAACACAGAACATATAGTCACTAGTGGAGCGGTTCTTCTGTGGAGTGCTACCTTGTAGAGACCGTTGAACACAGAACATATAGTCACTAGTGGAGCGGTTCTTCTGTGGAGTGCTACCTTGTAGAGAAAGTTGAACACAGAACATATAGTCACTAGTGGAGCGGTTCTTCTGTGGAGTGCTACCTTGTAGAGAAAGTTGAACACAGAACAAATAGTCACGAGTGCAGCATGTCATCTGTGGAGTGCTACCTTGTAGGGAAAGTTGAACACAGAACAAATAGTCACGAGTGCAGCATGTCATCTGTGGAGTGCTACCTTGTAGGGAAAGTTGAACACAGAACAAATAGTCACGAGTGCAGCATGCCATCTGTGGAGTGCTACCTTGTAGGGAAAGTAGAACACAGAACAAATAGTCACGAGTGCAGCATGCCATCTGTGGAGTGCTACCTTGTAGGGAAAGTTGAACACAGAACAAATAGTCACGAGTGCAGCATGCCATCTGTGGAGTGCTACCTTGTAGGGAAAGTAGAACACAGAACAAATAGTCACGAGTGCAGCATGCCATCTGTGGAGTGCTACCTTGTAGGGAAAGTTGAACACAGAACAAATAGTCACGAGTGCAGCATGCCATCTGTGGAGTGCTACCTTGTAGAGACCGTTGAACACAGAACATATAGTCACTAGTGCAGCGGTTCTTCTGTGGAGTGCTACCTTGTAGAGACCGTTGAACACAGAACATATAGTCACTAGTGCAGCGGTTCTTCTGTGGAGTGCTACCTTGTAGAGAAAGTTGAACACTGAACATATAGTCACTACGTTAGCTGGCAGGGCACTTGATGATGATGAACTTTCCTTGGTAAGTTTGTTTGCTGCCACTTGACTCATGCTTTTGACTTGATGGTTTTCTCTGTTTCTCTAGTGACCTCATAAGACCACTTGGAATATGTCACTGAATTATAGACATTCAATGTGGACACATAAGTATTAATTGTGATTCGATGTGTTTCAAACAGTGTAATAAGTGGTTGTATGTGAGTACACAGTGTGTCTCTAACACTGCGGTCTTGTAGATCTATTCCTCACTGTGCTCTACAGGACCAGTCTACACCCACATGTTCAGAGATCTGGTGCTACCAGCCAGCTGTCAATCACTTGTCTGTTGTTTAGCAACCCAGAGCCTCTTCCTTTCATCCAATGAAAACACTGGCCATTAGTCATCAACAGTTCTGGGTGTGAATGAAAACAGAGGGGACTTTCTCATTCATAGATCTTACACGCACAGACATAGTAGATCTTGTGTCTGTCAGAGTGCTAATTGTGCTTGCGTCTGTCACAGTGCTAATTGTGCTTGCGTCTGTCACAGTGCTAATTGTGCTTGTATCAGTATCAGTCACGGTGATAATATATTAATAGTATCCCAGACACGCACCCATCCAAGCCATACTACGTCCTGAGTCTTATTTTAGATACAGACAAGGCCATGGCTGTCAGGTAGATTGAAGTGCAGCCAATCCAATGATAAACAGACAAACATGAGCTCTTTGTTTCATAGTTAAGATTATATTTGTGCACAATTAAATGACACTGACGCTAGGCTGGTGGATAATGATAATGGTTTTTGATATCTGTTTACTATGCCTGTGGCATCGTATGGTGAAGTTGTGATGTTATGTATGTTTCGTAAATGGTACGATCTCAGCCGGCACTAGAGTAGCATGTTTACAAGAAGTACATGCACAGTTTACACAACCACAATAAACCTCAATTCACAGTGACCATGCCTAGCTACTGTGGTTTCCATATATAATAACTGTTTGTACTAATAATAGTACTAATCTGTCACCATTTTGATTTAGCCATTTAGTCACGCTTGCTGCTTCACCACGCCATGCTATTTATTTTTCTTCTGTTGTATATTTTATTCAGTTTATATTGGCTTATTATAAAAAGAAATCAATGTTAGAATCTGGTAAACACAACATAACAATGACCACAAGAAAACGGGAAACATTGACTAGTGCTATGTCTTGTTAGCATTGAGTACAGATCAACCATGAACACCGCATCATCACAAGGCTGTCACTGCGGCACCGGAAGTGTCGTCATCACAAGGCTGTCTGTCACTGCGGCAACTGATGTGTTGTCATCACAAGGCTGTCTGTCACTGCGGCAACTGATGTGTTGACATTACAAGGCTGTCACTGCGGCAACTGATGTGTCGTCATCACAAGGCTGTCACTGCGGCAACTGATACTGATGTGTTGTCATCACAAGGCTGTCACTGTGGCAACTAAAGTGTCGTCATCACAAGGCTGTCACTGCGGCAACTGAGTGTGTCATCATATGGCTGTCACTACTGCACTGCAACTGAAGTTTCATCATAAGGCTGTCACTGTGACAACGGAAGTGTCGTCATCACGCGTGTAAGAACGGGCCTGTATGGTGTCATTGTACTTTATGCGACAGGGACACTAATATGTGACATATCCCTATAAGAACAAGCCATCCAGCACTGGAGGCTGAAGAGACTCACGCCTCCCATCATGCCACTGGTACACGCAAGAACAAGTATACATGATGCCAGCTAGTCACGTGACGTCTGTGCAGACGGTTTTTGTTTATGCAATCAGGAAAGCCAGGAGATACTGTGAAATGTGCGGGCGAGTGCAACATAATTAAGCATGTCTTGAATGGGTGCAATAACGTATATTGTGACTTCATTTGTTGTAAGATCATTGTGAAGTGTGATATTTGTACAACAGCGTCTAGTAGTTACAGTTTTCTTGTCTTTAAACACACTTCTTGGTAGGATTGAATAAATTAGCAATAGCAATGTCTTCACTCAAACGTTCACACATGTACTGGCCGTGTGTCTGTTACACTTTCAGATTAGTGACCTTAAGATAGGACTACAGATATAATGAATGACGGTCAAACAACTGTTTGGTCAAGCTAGCAATGTGACCATGATAAACTGTATGCTTGAAGTCAGAGATTGTGGAAGGTTAACTGTGTGACCGTGTAAACTGTGTGCTGAAACCAGACATATTATCAGGGTACGAGTGTGACGATGATAAACTGTGCTGAAACCAGATTTATTGTCAGGATTCCAAGTGTAACCATGATAAACGGTGTGCTAAAACCAGACACTGTGTGAGGCTAACTATGTCACCATGATAATCTGTGTGAAATCAGACATGAGCGTTGGCAGATCAGACAGCAATAAAACACTGCTGAATATAACATTTTCCAGAACATCACAAACAGCAAATAAATGCTGGGGCTGATTGCAACATCCTATATAGGACATGGAACTGATTTTTTTTGTCAGTGCGTCATTATTATGTGTAGGAAGGGATGTAACAACGACTGCAGGATGAACCCGTGAAAATCGGAGTAAGTGCCCTTTACTTTAACCACAATAAATTAATAAAGCGCTCACTAAAATTAAACTTACAAGGTGAGTTTTCAGTGTTACACCAGACAAGAATTCCATACCAATGATTCTTTAAGTTGTCAGTTGCCACAACAAATTCGTTACGTTGCCACAACAAGTTCGTTACGTTGCCACAACACATCTGAAAGTTACCTGTTGCGCGCCAGATGCGATTGTGCACCGTGTTCTGTGCAGTGTTAACCACTTTATGCATCTCGAACTATGCCCTATAGTAATCCTATTGTGGCCTGAAGCGAATTGGCCAAGGTACATATGCTATCTATTGTGGCCATGAAAATTTGCTGATCTATTGTTGTCATGGTAAACATGCTGATCGATTGTCGTTTTGGTAAATATGCTGATCTATTGTTGTCATGGTAAACATGCTGATCGATTGTTGTCATGGTAAACATGCTGATCTATTGTCGTTTTGGTAAATATGCTGATCTATTGTTGTCATGGTAAAAATGCCTATCTATTGTTGTCATGGTAAATATGCTGATCTATTGTTGTCATGATAAATATGCTGATCGATTGTTGTCATGGTAAATATGCTTATCTATTGTTGCCATGATAAACATGCTGATCTATTGCTGTCACGGTAAATATGCCGATCTACTGTATACCATGCTCTACAAGAGTGTAGGCGCGACGACGCTTGTATTTAGACTTTTGCCACAGGTGTACTTAGTTTGTGGTTCAGGCGTGTTAGAAACTGAATTGTATTCTACCCCTAGAGCACGCACACACAGGCGCGCGCGCACATACACGGAGACACTGCACACTTGGGTATTTCAGTTCCTGGAGCACATAGATTTGGCTGGAGCACAGTGACCATGTGAGAGAGACACCCTAGTAGACACAGCCTTCCATGTACGGCCCGGCGCCATACATCCGTTGAAACTCCTGCACGTACTGAAGTCTATGTTGTTCTGGGGTCATCGAGGGCCCACTGTGGCCCATATGGGGATGTCCTGGGGCTGATCCTGACATACTAAAGGCTCCTCGCGTTGCTGGTGTTGTCACGTGATGATGAACAGGTGTGGGCGAAGATGTCAATGCTAAAGGCTGGCTTTCAGGAAACTGGGACGTAGGCTTAAATAGGTCGTCCTTGGAAGTTCCGTCCCCCTTCAGTAAGGGTCTGTGGTTATCCGGAAATGCCATTGTGAAGAGTGCTTCCGGGTCGCAGACAAACTTGTAGACATAGCGCTCGCCTGCCACTTTTTGCATGATGCCTTTCTCGTAATAGTAGCGGAGAGAGCGGCTCAGCTTGTCGTAGTTCATGGCCGGTCGGTTCTTCTGCATGCCCCATCGTCTGGCCACCTTGGAGATACAAGAGCATGACTTGTCAGATCACTATATAAATAGTCTATATAGCTCTATGTAGTTTGTGTTTGTGAGTTTAACGTGTAATACAGCAGCCCTTGTATTCCCTCCCACACATGAATGTCGATGTCCACGTTAATGTAGATGTAAATGTCGATGTCCACGTTAATGTAGATTATATGTAGATATTCACATTAATGTAGATGTATATGTCGATGTCCACATTAATGTAGATGTCTATGTCGATGTCCACGTTAATGTAGATTATATGTAGATATTCACATTAATGTAGATGTATATGTCGATGTCCACATTAATGTAGATGTCTATGTCGATGTCCACGTTAATGTAGATTATATGTAGATATTCACATTAAATTAATGTAGATGTATGTGTATATGTCCACGTTAATGTAGATGTATATGTAGATGTCCACGTTAATGTAGATGTATATGTCGATGTCTATAAATGTTACAGGACAGTAGAGCACTCTTCTTTCAATTATGAAAATGTTTGAATCTAGTACTTAACTGAGTCAGTGCCGAAGGATAATATATCGCCAAATGTGACCTCCCATTTGAACAGAAGGGCATGGCCATACTAGGTTCATCGTGTTATTTGTTTTTGTTTTGTAGTATCTTCCACAATTTCATTGCTCAGTTAAAGGAAATGTACACTATAATACTTGTTCGTGTGGTTGTGTGCCATGTCTGGCCCAACTGACTGTTTGTTTTGCACTGAATCAGTTAAAGAAGACAAAACAAGTGCCGACGGTGGTCTGTTGTGAACAGAAGGAAGATTAGAATGTTGACTATCATCAGAAGAAAATCAAATGCTCATTTGGAACATATGACTGATTATGGACCGACCAGAACAGGTCATTATTCTGCGCCTCAGAACGGGACGCAATAGATTACGCAACCACATGTATACAAAATTCAAGATTGGTGACTCAGCCATGTGCACAATTGGTTTGGCGTCGCAGACAGCAGAGCACATACTCCAGGACTGCCCAATCTACAACACATCCAGGCGAACCTTCAGGCCTAGAGAGACAACAGTGGAAGATAAACTCTATGGACCGCTGAATGAACTAAAAAAAACTGTTATATTCATACAAGAGACCACATTGCATTTATAGACATATTTCAAGCGAACGAAAGAAGAAGAAGAAGAAGAAGAAGAAGAAGAAGAAGAAGAAGAAGAAGAAGAAGAAGAAGAAGAAGAAGAAGAAGAAGAAGAAGAAGAAGAAGAAGAAGAAGAAGAAGAAGAAGAAGAAGAACAGAAGACGCTGGTTGTGAAACATACACAAGATAAAGGATTTCAATGGCTAAAAAGGTGTTTCCAGAGAAACAAACATTCCTACAGCAATTAACATCAGCAGGGAACTGTGGACACGAATACTATTCTAACGACTACTAACCCGGTCTATTGTACTATAAGACTGAAATGTGGACTCTAAACATACACACGCACGCACACACACACACACACGCACACACACATTCACACTCACTCACACACACTCACACCGTGCATATCAAGGCAGATATGTACTGCCAACATGAAAGTCTTCTCCCTCTGCCGGTGTCTCCCAAGGAGGAACAGCCAACCACAAGTCCAGATCTGGGTTAAAATCCTTAAGGGGCGGTGGGCATATAATCACATGTGTACAGACCAGCCGGCACTCGGTTGGTGACGTTATCAGTGCTGCCCCTACCGCCTTTACTTCCCAAGACTTTCCCTGGTACTCATTTAAGCTGGGTCGACCTTGACCTCAGGCCCGTTTTTAAAATTTGACTCCGCCCCGATGCGGCAGGAATCCATGACCACTGGGTGGGTAGGCCAGCATCTAGCCACAACACTACCGTGGCTGCCCTGCAGGCCAACATCTAGCCACAAAACTACCTTAACCATGCCACTGTCTTGTAACCTGTCAATATTGTTGGTAAGGATGTCAAGAGGGTTCAGCATGTGACATCACGGTACAGACGAACACGGTGACATCATAAGGACAGTGTAATGATGGCCTCCCCCCACATTTGACCTGCACCAAAGAGGAGCAGCGTTCTGTTATTCGTTTTTTTTTTTTTTTTTTGACCCGTGAAGGGGTGACACCTATAGAAATTCATCCGTGAATATAGGTCCAACATGGTGTTGCATGCCAGTCAGTCCAGCAAGTGTATGAGTAGAGTAGGGAGTTTCAAAACGGGTCCCAGAGACGGGCCCCAGAGACACTTGTGTGGGAAACAATGGTGCCACTGGCCTGGCAGGAGTGCGGACGTGCTTCGCGGGTAAAACTAGAAGTATTGGCCTCTCTAGAAAGTTCACACCTTAGGACAGTGTTTAAAGCATTGTATGTTGGCATGCAGCTGTAGACTGCGATCTCACATAATCATTTATGGGAATGAAAATATATGCGGTCAATAAAAGCCAACCTTTGTATTCACTGGTACTGTTCACTTTCATTTTTGTTGAAGCCTCTTTAAAGCGAGACACATAAACACACACTTCTGAACATGTGACGTTTATAAACATTTCAATATCACCATATTCTTGACATAGAGAGATGGCCAGGTGGTGAAGGAGTCAAAGTCCTCCACATATACCAGTACCGGGTGTTCCAGGTCAGCGTTGTCAGGTATACTAGGCCTTCTAGCATCATTTCAACAGATAAGTGATCATTGATCGACAGACAATGGCAGGGTAGATTAATGATCTTAGGCCATCCAGTATCATATCAACAGATAAGTGGTCATTGATTGACAGACCATGGCAGGGTGCACTAACGATTGTTTTATCCGCCCGTATGCCCCTGAACTCGCGGGGCACCCGTCACCCTTGCATCAAGACAGTATTGAACAACATAGTTAAACAATGGTCACCTCTTCGGGGCACCCGTCACCCTTGCGTCAAGACAGTATTGAACAATATAGTTAAACAATGGTCACCTCTTCGGGTTCTATGAGTTTGAACTCCAGTCCCCTGCCGGTCCAGGCGATGAAGGAAGCGTTGGACGGGTCGTCTAGTAGCGCCACCAGAAACTGCCACAGCTGAAGGGAGCCCCGTCTCTGGTAGGACGCATGACCCTCTCTGTGGAAGCGCTCCAGGTAGAAGTCCCGGTAGAAGTGCGGCTTGAGTTCCAGACCTGCGGATGAAGCATTCAAGTGATCACAAGTTGGAGACACACGTCAGGTGTTTTTGTCTTCCCATTCTATATCTATTGTTCATGCATTCCTTACTTACATTCATTATTTGTTTGAATAATCCCCCACCCCTCTCGTTCACTGGCTTGATCTCTAGCCTAGTCCACGTGTGCTCCTACTTCCAGTAGTTGCTACTACTTATGAGTACATTGGATTGGATTTTGGGGAAAGTTTAGCTATGCCTATCACCAGTGTTACTCGCCATCAGGCGAATCCCTCTCCGATTTCTGAGGTACTTGCAATTTATGTCCTCCAAGACAAGGATGAGAAGTCAACACTGAAGTCCCCCCAAGTCCAGGACAAGATGCAACACTGAAGTCCCCCCAAGTCCAGGACAAGAAGCAACACTGAAGTCCCCCCAAGTCCAGGACGAGAAGTCAACACTGAAGTCAGCTGACACCCCCCCCCCCCCCCAAGTCCATGACAAGAAGCAACACTGAAGCCAGCTGACCGGTGTGTGCAACGAACCCACTATTCCGCAGAAGAAACAAAATCTTAGTCGTTAGTTCTCTCAGCCACGCCGACCTCCGTGTGTGAATATAATTCTCTCATTTTTGGCCATTAAATATATATATATATATATATATATTATATATATATATATATATATATATATATATATATATATATATATATATAGTTAGAGTTGTGTTCGTCAGTCTATTGACATATGTCTGTGCTGTGTGTCTTTCTTCCATAAAGACAAATATAGTTATAGAACCTTATTCGTCAGTCTATTGACATATGTCTGTGCTGTGTGTCTTTCTTCCATAAGCAATGAATGAATCACTGAAAAACGAGAAGTAGGTTGAGAGCTTTACCAAAGCACAACTCTTCCATAAGGAACGACTCTCAAGTGTCCGTGTCTATACAAGTCGAGTGTAACCAGTTGTCCCCACACGTTGCTATCTTTACTCATTATTCCTCTCCTCTGTCTTAGTTGTTTATTTTTTTTTAATTATTTTTATTTTTTATTTTTTACTCTCTAGTTAAATTTAAAAACAAAACAAACATGTCATGGTTATCAGTGCTGACTGGTTTCTGTATCTTGTATACAAATGTAGAACAGCAGCGCATAAATGGGTCGTTAACTTCAGATTTAAGTAATGACTTTGAACCGGGCCATTTCTCTCCCTAGTTTGCCTCTGCCTCCCCCTGAAAAAAAGCCCTATATTTTATGTCAGACTACAGAATACCATGTCTCCATTTCGCTGTCACTCACTTCCAGCGAAGCCCTCAAGGTAATTTGCATAATTACGTTTTAGTGTGGAAAAAAATTTGAAATCTGAACATCTTGTCCTTGTAATAAAGTCGAGCTTGTCCCCACCGGTTCAAGCAAATTATGGGACATATAATTACCAAGTTCCTACGTGATAAATTTCGCCAGCCCTTCAGCGGAACGCTTCTTGCAGTCTAATGTTACACATTCGCCTTCTGGTAACCATAGCAACGCCAGCGTCTTGCGCGTAATAGGGTGTCATTTTCACAGTGCTGTTCGCGCCAAAACTCACCACCTAGAGGGCGCTACAAAACAAGGGGAGGTGACGATGCCGTAAAAATTGTTGACAAGTTCCCGAGAGTTCTGTGCCCTGAGGACTCTTTTCTCAACATTACTCTAGATTTTAAGGCAAGAATAAAACTCGCTTTGCTCAATTTTCTATTGCTCTTTTGCAACAACTCACGACAAAGAATAGAAATGGGACAAATATATTTTCACATCCCCATTATTCCCGAATTGGCATACAGGAATCGGTGAAAAAGATGTCTAGAGCATTCTCCTTACTAATTATGAGAGAAATTGACGTACATCAGTCCCAGTACTGGACACCTAGTAATTCATAATTAAGATGAGAGTACTAAGAAGAAAAAGGCTTTAAAAGAAGGCTGTCCCACGAAGGTTGATAAGTTGAAGCCAGCTTACACACACCCTTTTTAAATGATTCATCGTCTTTGCTGGAGATAAATGATGTTGTTGGAAAACCTATTACTGTGTATAATTGTTGGGAAGACGTATCGTCCCTTTGGTTGTGAATAAACTCTGTTTAAGGGTGTGATGATTCGTCTTTTATATGAATAAACTCGATAAAATTGTTTAATCTGTCCAGTCTGTGAGTCAGATCTTTTAAAAGATGTGTTGTCTGTAAATCTATCTGTCCAGGCAGCTACCAGGAAGCATGCTAACATACATGTTCATGTCCAAGTTTGTCAATTTATTCTTCTTCTTGTCCTTCATACACTTCCAGACATCAACATAAACAGATCCACAAAAAGCTGATCTCTAGACATCAACATGAACAGATCCACAGAAAGCTGATCTCCCGACATCAACATGAACAGATCCACAGAAAGCTGATCTCCCGACATCAACATGAACAGATCCACAGAAAGCTGACCTCTAGACATCAACATGAACAGATTCACAGAAAGCTGATCTCCAGACATCAACATGAACAGATCCACAGAAAGCTGATCTCCAGACATCAACATGAACAGATCCACAGAAAGCTGATCTCCAGACATCAACATGAACAGATCCACAGAAAGCTGACCTCCAGACATCAACATAAACAGATCCACAGAAAGCTGATCTCCAGACATCAACATGAACAGATCCACAGAAAGCTGACCCCAGACATCAACATAAACAGATCCACAGAAAGCTGATCTCCAGACATTAACATGAACAGAATAAATGGTGACTGATGGCAGTGACACAGGATAAGTGGTGACTGATGGCGGTGACACAGGATAAGTGGTGACTGATGGCAGTGACACAGGATAATTGGTGACTGATGGCGGTGACACAGGATAAGTGGTGACTGATGGCAGTGACACAGATGGACGACGCTTACTCGAATGGAAACATGTTGCGGTTCATGAACAACACAGGATGGACAGATTGCTCACCCGGGACGGCATTTAAATCGTTTTACAACCTCAACACTGTTGATGAGCTCAGCTGAGACAAGTTTAACACAGAATTAATCATCACAATCAGACAACAAACACAACAGTCGGACACGGCGGACTGTTGATGAGCTCAGCTGAGACAAGTTTAACACATAATTAATCACCACAATCAGACAACAAACACAACAGTCGGACATACATACTCCAGTACTGTCTAGTGAGTAAGCATTCCCGAGTATTGTTCTATAGACGGTCCAGTCACATAGCACAGTGTCTTTCCTTGAGATAAACACTTTCAGAGACAGAGAAGTGGCATGTTTAACCAAAGGGAATAGCGTGTGACCTGCCAAAGTAGAGTGGAGTTTCGTTTGCTTCCCAGAGTGACACTGGGGGAGTCATCGCATGTCTCAGAACCAACTTTGTAAGAAATAACACAAGCTATCAACACACACACACACACACACACACACACACACACACACACACACGCGCGCGCGCGCACACACAGCATCATATCTGGAGAACTGAAGTACTTTGTCACGTGAAACACCACACAGGTTCAGAAAGTGCATCATGTATTGCAGGATCTGTTTGGTCGGAAGTATGTTGTAAGAAGACTGATTATGGTCATCACTAAGACGAAAAATACCACAATGTAATATACGGGTAAATGGCAATATTCTTAAACAACTATCTTGGAACAGTCATAACATCTCAAGGGGGGTGTCTTGAAAAGTGGATAATGAGCAGACAATTTGAAGAAAAACATCTAACGGCTCTTTAAATATGGTTTCTGGTAAAAATGCAAAGAATATAACGGACAGAGAGAGAAAACCAATGAGCAAGTCCTACAAGAAGCAAATGAAAACTGCAAACTGATTAGAGAAATTAGACACAGACAATCAAAATTTTTTGGGCACGTTATGAGAAGACAGAAACTAGAAAACTTGGTGATACCTGGCAAGATTGAGGGGGAAAGAACATGGGGAAGGCAGAGAAGTAAATATATGAATGGCTAGACCACATGACATGGTCGAGACAACAATACGGAGCTGATCCACGACTCCAGTGATCGTGAAGAAGGCGGAACTGACTGCCCACGCTTATCGGCAAGACACATGATGATGATGATGATGATGATGATGATGATGATGATGATGATGATGATGATGATGATGATGATGCCGTTTGATTAGTAGTATCTCTTCATCTCTTCAGAATGACATTGCTTGATAGTTCCCCAGGAACTGACAATAACGCTATTATTCCTCTATCATATGGCACTGGTGCGGGTTACCTTTCTTTGTCAGCTTCACCGGATATCCTTCTCTCTGCCGTTATTTCTTTATCTCCCAGACTGCTAAATAATTTATGCTGCAATTCAGTTTGATGGCATTTATCTATATTGACTTTGATAGCTACTGTTGCGATACCATATGAATCACCAGCTTTCCCATCATTTTGGAGTTTGATAGCTTTTCTAATTTCTACTTTAGATAGTTCTCCAATTGATTCCCAGCTCCACATTTGCTGGCTGGATATTTGGGGTGTATTGGCCGACTCTAACCACAAGTTCCCCAAAGATAATCTGTTCACTTAATCTTTAATTTTGATGATAATTTGCTCATTACTATTGTTTATAAAACCACATAGTTGACTACATGTACGTGTTAATGTTCTTGTGCAGCTGTAAATGTCTCAGAGAGTTCATCTAGCCGCTGCTGCTTATGACGCTACCGCCAGTCCATCTCAACATTGTCTTTCATCTGCTCGTATCCGCTTGTAAATTCATTATTAGCTTCTGTTAACTTTCATGCACTCTGACTCTAGTAGCACATGTTTTGTTATTGTTTAAATCTGCTTTCTTCTATTTCACAAGATTCCGGTGTTATCCATAAATTTTGCTTTCGTTCCCGTTTTCAAAAACCTTGCATACATATGAGGTTTCCATACAAATG